>JAJKFJ010022041.1:0-78170 GCA_027382625.1 Tetmemena sp. SeJ-2015 | reverse complement strand
ATTTTGATTCACCCTTTGTTTAATAATAATTTTTTTCGGAAAAAAAGGATAAAAAAAATTCAAAAATTAATAAAAAATTTTTCTTTAATCATTTTTTGTTCACCTCTAAAAATGAAAAAATACTCATCATTCTTCTTAAATCATTTTCGTCTTCATCATTAAAACTTATATTGTTTATAACTTTTTACTGACGCTCCCACAAAAAAATTTTCAGGAAAAATCAAAATTTTTTTGGGCCGGCCCCAACCCACAAAGGAGGAACAAAGGGTTTTAAACTTTTATTCCATTTTTTTTTAAATTTTATAAATTTTTATTCTTTTTTTTAAAATTCCCTTAGCAAATAATTAATTTGACTCGCATTTTTAAAAGGGGTTTTTTGAGAAATTTAATTTTTTGCACAATTTATATACTCTTTTTTTCTTCTTATTTAGGGTTTTTAAAATTTAAAATAAAAAAAGGGGTAATATAAGTTTAATTAGCTTAATAATTTTATAGAGCTGTGTATTAAAATTTAAATTTCACTTTTCTTAATTAAAAATTTTTTAATTTTTAAATCATTAGCAAATTTGATTAAAAATTAACCTTAAAAAATTTTAATTTAACATTTTTAACTAATTCTTGAATACAGAGGCCTGGGTATTGCTTGAGATTTGAAAGTTTATCACATTGATAATAAGATCATTAAATAAAATATGATGATGAAGCCATTGGAGCTCTTGGGTGCTTAAAACGAGAAGTTGTTGAAGACTACATCTGTAAAATTATGGGCTGTGTGCTGATTACAGCACGTTTTATATGGAATTATAAAAAGTTTACATGCACAACACACAAGTTTGGAACCATTTATGCAAAGTCCGCACCAAATCTGGGTTCATAAATATTATGACTGACTGCTCATCTTTCTAGAAGTTAATATCAAGAAAAATAAGAGAAATAGCTGGTGATTGAAATCTTTAAGATTAACACTGAGAAAAAAACTCTTCTTAGAGGAGCTTTCATTGTGCAGATGCTTGATATAGTATGTATTGGGTTACTCATTTTAAATAAATTAAGGGTTGTCATATCTCGAATGAGCTTTGGCCTGATAATATGAAATACCATTATTAGTTTTTCATTAAATTCTCTATCATATGTTAATTTCTCACTGTTAAGATTAATAAGTATATTTAGTTCTTTGATTTTCCTTCTGCCTTTTCTAATTCTGCTTGTCTATGTCCTGTCCAGGACTCACATTCCGTACTTTAAAAATATGTGAGAATCTTTCAACCCCTAAAAATTTAGTGAAGAGACTTGCTTTATGTTGATAATAAAAATTCCATACTATGATAAGAAATTTAGATTAAGTTGGCCATAATTAATTACCTTTATATTAATAAGTTAATCTTGACTTTTAAATTGCTTCAAAAATAGATTAAGTTATATCAAATTAGCAGTATTATAAATAAGCAACAATAATTAATAAGACCATTAGAAAAATTACCAATAAGTAATGGAAGGGTCCATCTATTAACAAAAATTATAAATAAGAGAGAAATTATGATATAAATATTTTTCAGTAATTGCAACTTACGTTTTAAAATAATTGTTTTTAATAGAAAGCTTATTTCACCTTTTAGAGCTCTCATAGGGGTTTTTGCAAAATAAAAAATAAACTAGTTTACAAATTGTAAAAAAGAACAAATTTTTTTAAAAATTTTTGGGGGGTTTTAAAAAAGAAAGGGGGTTTTTAAGGGGTTTTAGAAATTAAAAATTTAAATGAATAAACTCAAAGAGACAGTATTTTATATATATTTTATTGGAATACCTTGCTCTGTATCCTTATTTATTATAAAGCAGCTAGAGCTGATTATTTAAATTTGTGTGCATTTTAACTTGTTATAAAGTGTAAATCTGCTATCTAAAAGTAGAAACCTAAATAAAATATTGAGACATGATAATAAAAAATAAGACATTTAAGAATATGATTAATCCTTCAAAAGAGAAATATTGATGCTAATTTTCTTTATATTAATTTTAGATAAATTTAGGAATTGGAGATTATTTGCAAAAGGATTACTAAAATTACTTTAAGAACGGGCCTTTAATACTAGTAATTTAAGTGAGAAAACAGAGAGGAGTCCTCATAATAGCAAGAATACGGCAAGCTCCTTCCTTTGAGCGAATTCATTTTTCTAAATTATTAATTCTAATTCTTAATAATGATGATTTATTATTAAATTCTGTACCATAATCAAGCAAATTTTGAAACAGAACAATCAGTTAACTGAGATAGAGAGAAGTACTTAAAGTTATAAAATTTTGAGAATATGAGGCAGACTTTAAATTCAACTTCCCACCTTCCTAAAAGAATTTAGATTACTTGTTGAAGGATTATATTTATAATCATTTTTAACATTAAAAAATAGATTTATTAAATGCTATTTATTATCATTTTATTATAATATTTTTGAGTTTTAATATGCCAAAGAGGGAGCATCCTTATTCCACTGAAAGTAGTGTTTATGATCTTCAAGCTTTTAAGTGAGACTGCTACGTTTATTCCATAATGAAGCTGGATATTCCAATTGTTAAAGTTACAGTTCTCAAATACCAGCACTCCTGTTTTATCAGCTAAATTGGCCAGTATTATTGAATAGGCGTTATAATCAGTTCCAGCTAAAAATATTCAAACAATGGGATATCTTACTGTAAGCATTAGTTATTGTGGTGTTTTTGAAATGAGCTAGCGATGCCCCACTTATATAAAGAAAGTGTCTAATCCTATTTTTTAGTTGAGAATTAAAAAATTTGGTGATTTATTAAAATAATAAAAATGTAGAGTTGCAACTTCGTATAAGTTGAAATTGCTCACCCTGATCTATAGCTTGTTCGATAGCCAATCAAAAGATAATATGCATTTCTTCTCTAAAAATATCAACTGCACCGCTTAGCAGGGAGAAATTTGGATCTAATTCCAAAGACAAAATATCTGACTTGAATAAAAATTTTTAAGTTTTAAAATCTGTTTTTTAAATTTTTCCGAAAAAAAGTATAATAATTTTTCAAATTGGACTATCACTTTATTTTTTTTCATTTTAATTTAATAATTAATTTAATTCTCTATTTTATTAAATTCTAAGCTCTATTAAAATTAAGATTATTAAATATTGTAGAGATTGTCAATGTAATTGTTGAAAAGGTAGATGGGAGTTGGCGATTGTAAAGTAATGGTTAGAGTAACAACAGAGTTTTAGTAGAAGTAGTTACCGTTGAACTCAATATATGCTGAAGGGTTGTAATTCTGCATCAAATGAAATAATTCAGGCCTAAAAAGAAACTTTTTAAACTAGAGTTTTACTTACTGACCATCTTGATAAAGGTATTGTTTGATATGATGACTGAGAATTTAAAGCTGAGAATTTAATAAAAAGAGAATTCAATTAATAATTAATTTAATAAATTATAAATTGATAGCAGTTGAAGTGTGAGATATTGAGCTGAAATTATGATCATTTGATTAAGCATTAAATTCTAAGTAACTTTCATCCTTGTAACTTCTTCGTATAAGGCCTATGTAGCGAGATACCTCAGTCTTAAGCTTTTTTAACTTTTCTAATTTCTTGGTTCTGAGTTTGTGACAAAGAATATTTTCCACAAAGAGCATCGTAATGGCAAAGAACAAACTTTTCTTATAATTTAATAACATGTAGCTCACAATGTAACTGCCAACATTTTATAACTCTTCATTTATTATATTAACTTTATTATTAAACCCATTTTAAAAAATGTTTTAAATTTTCATTTTAAAAAGGCTTTTTAGAAAAAAATGTTTGGGGTTAGTCTTTTTTCTTGGGCACCTTTTTTGTAAATGTTTTACTTCTGTTGTTTTTTTTAAAAAAAATTCGTTAAGGGGCCTTTTGTAAAGGTTCTTTAATTCAAAAAGAAGTTGTTACTCACTATGTAATTAATTTTGGTGTTGTTGCTCATTAAGATGGGGCAGGACACATACTGGCCTGCAAAGTGGGAGTATCTACTATAATTGAGAGTTTAGTTAAATAAATTATTTATCTAAATAATAAAGAGGGAGATGCAATTTCAGGCAATTCAAATGACTCATTCATCCATTGATACATAAATTGTTAAATAATAAATCAAAATTTAATAAACTTATTTATTTATCCAACTTAGCAGCACACATCAGTAAGTGGCATTATAATGTAATTAATCCCTATTTCAATTCCTCAAACTAAATTATTCAAAACTGATTCAATATAGCTTGGATTCAATATGCTCACACACGAGGCTAATTCTAATTTTGTCATAATTATCAGAATTTTAAGATACATCTACTGTTACAATTTTTATTCATTTTAATTTAATAAGTAATTAAATTATTTTTTTCTTTTTTGAACTATATTAAAAATGAATAATGGTAAAATAGAAAGTATCCCTTCTCAGGGATGTTTATTGCTAAAATTAATCTTTTATAGGTCAGTCAGTTTTTTTATTTACCAGAAATATAATAAACTTAAAATTTTATTCGCCTTAAAGAAAGGCTCAAAATATTTGTAGCACCTTTAAAGGTCTTTATTGCATATTAAAATATAGGTAAACTATTGCGCTTCCACTCATAATCGCTTCATCATTCAATTTTTCATCTATCTTGTTCGCTCACGGAAGCTTACATCGCCTTTCGCCTTCCTAAATGGGAACTAAGAGAATTTTTCCAGCACAGCGCAACAGAGTACTAGCACTCTATTCTCCACTGGATCCTTCTTAAGATTGATGAGTTGCATGAGTTGGGATTTCAGATACTCTCAAGCCAGAGAACACATGTGAGTAAACTTTGAACCAGTCAGAGCAACTGTCATTGACTTCAACAGATTGTAAGAAGAAAAAACATTTGAGAACACGTGCATAGAACACTGGCCCATAGAGACAGACTTGGCTCAAGGCTTAAAAATAACTCACGAGTGGATGAAAATTAAAGATCACGACTTATTTTAAATTTTGACTATCACTTCAATATCAATTTATTATGGTTTGAATAGTATCCGAAATTCGTGGCTAAGAAAGTAAAATAGTAAGAATATGAAATTTCGATTAGAAAAATCCTAATTTTCAATTGGTTTTGACCTGCGATTCGACTCCACAGTAACGAGTTAGAATCTTAAAAATAAATAGAACTTATACAAACTGATGATGAAGATTTCAAACAGTAGCGAAAATCATTGGCAGAACAAAAATAAGAGATACTAAGTTTCAAATTAACAGATTTCATGATTACGAATTAGTGAATATTTTTGAAATAAAGTTGCTTGGATGACTATATTTATATGACTCTATTTCTAGTAAAAAAACATAGATCCTAATTCAGATTAAATTATCATTAAAATTCATAAATACAAAAGAAAACTATATATGACTAGATCATTAAGGACTTTTATAAATATTTTTTTCGATAAGTTCTTCAGATTAATTTTGGAATTCAGATCATATTCTTATCATCTCTTTCTAAATTTTATGTAATTTTAAATTAAGATGGCCAAATAGTTATTGTTGTAGGTCACATTTGAGAATCCCTTGTATAAATAAATTGTAGAAGAATAAGTGATAGGAAATAGTCACTAGCGACTTCTAATTGAATACGTTACAAAAAATTACTCTTATTTATTTTGGCTAATAAATTTAATTTTGGCATTAAAATTTAAAGTTGTAAGCAACTATGAAGCTTGTTTTTGTGAAATCGAAATTAGACCTGCAGCCTGGTCTGACAGTCAGAAGATAATTGGTTTGGGTAAGGTTGAAGGTATTGTTTGAAATATTGGCTCCTATTAAAAACTCCAAAATGTCAATAAAATAAAAATAAGAGGAGTTTAATTAAATTCTGTTCTATATAATAGTTAAAGCACGATTAATAAAAAGTCTCTCTCCATTTTTAGGAGTGGTTTTAAAAACATTACAGTAAGTTTTCTGAGAAAGATAAAGCACTTAAAGGTATGAAATCATAGAATATAAAACTGACTTCAAAGTCATATTCCAAATAGATTTTAGACGCCTTTTTAATTTTTGATAATCTTAATGTCACTTTATTAATTTTTTAAAAAACATTTTGTTGTTTGAATTGCATAGATAACATCAGCCAAAATCCCCTAAAGATTTAGCTTTGAGTTTGTGATAGTAAGTTGCTAGCCATCTGCTTAATTCATATTCAGAAACTTCTAATTAACATCAACCGTTGTCAGATCAACTTAGATGTCGTAATTGTCGATCATTATAAACCAATATGAACATTAAATTTTAAAAATTAAAAGGAATTTAGCAAAAATATGTTGTTAATAAATGCATGAGTAACTATAATTGCTACCTCCGCAAACAATTGTCTAACCAAGAAATCAACAGCGATTGTGGCCCGACACCTTGACTAGTACTGAGGAATCTTTGGATTGCATACAGACATCCCCTCTAGCAACCAATCTGAGCTTCTTGAGTCTGCTTGGACAATGCTATGTACAAAAATATTATGCTCCTAGTGGCTAGTCTTTAGTCTTTGAGGGAAAAAAATGACTAGGCTCTTGGTAAGTCAAGAACAATTACGGTTTAAGGTGAGACTTTTTGATAATATAGTGAAAAATAATACTAGCAATTTAGCATTATTTACTATCTAGATAAGGGTCGTCAAAAATAGGTATTAAGCAACTTATCCTTCCCAATATCCCTTTAACCATTATTCTATTTCTTATTATCCCTATGATATGAATAATAGGAATCAGTAACCTTGGGTCATAAGATCCAATTATACAAGTTATTTTTTATCACGTGGCTTTTGGGCTTACCATTATTCTGGTCCCTTCAATTAAAGGATAAATACCTTACAACTAAGGATTGATTACTAAAATAAATCGACTCAAGAGTATAAACTCAATCAGCAAGGACTTTTACTAATTTCTGTAAATTTCTCTATCAATTTAGTGACACTTCACAAGTCCTAGATTTTGACCTTCTATTTTGATAAAATACATTAAATGACGATAGTGAGCGAACCTCTAATGGCTGTGACAGGGTAATCATACATTACACTATTTTAGACGTTTGTGATGAGACCCTTGCTGAGTTTGTCTGTGAAGTTGTAAGCCAGAGTGGCATTCGTCAGTCTGTACTAGCTACTAGGTAGCAATGAATCCATTCCATCATTAAAATAGAACTTCTAAAATACTATTTAAGATCATAATTCTTGTCAGTTACGTTGAGGAAAGCTTTACTTGAGACTGACTAGTTGTAAACTTTGAAGTTGAAATTTTTGTCGAATAATGATGAGGTTGGGTGCATATTTAAGTTCAATCAGGAGTGCGTCGGGTGAGCGTAGGTTACGAGTGTGGAGTGTGGGTAGAGTATTCAACCAGGTAACTATCAAAGACTTTTTTTTTATTAAAAAAAGTTTATAGATAGTGAATATTGACCAGGAAGGGGTTGAGACAGAAGTCTTTGTTGACTTTTGAAGAGGGAATCTTTGGTAGGGCCCAGCGACAAGGGACGAGTTTAGGATTGTCGATTTGTTAATTTGATCAACTCTTAAAACTATTTCAAAAAATTCAATGTAGATTTCAACATGCGTGAAGCTTGTCAAAGGGGCTAATCTAATTACCTTAACAGAATAAGTAGACTGGCGTCCATGTTGCCAATTCGATGGGCAGAAATGTAGCAGCAACTTAAGTACAATTTTCTGATTTCTTTGCAAATTTTAATGTAATATATTTAAAGTACTCTTGAAATAATTTATGCAAGTAAATCAATAAAAAATGTGGATATTTTGTGAAGTGAAAATAATTAATTTATTTTAATTATAGCAAACTCCGGTGCACTGTAAATATCAGGTGATTATAAGTTAGAAATTGAATTAAATAAATTTCTAAATGGGACACCGCTTATAGATACAATTAAAATTAACTAGAAATAAAATCTAGATGTTTTATTAACCCATAATATATATGAAAGTGAAAATAATTGCAAAATAGATTTCTTTTTCTAATAGCTTATAATCATGCAGTCAAACTGCTTGAGAAATTTACTTCAAAAATAACTACATATCCATCCTATCTCAGTTTCATTTTACTCTAAGGAATGTATGTAGTCACCTTATCAGTAGAAAAAGCCAGTTCTTAACATCAACTTCCACTCGCAAAAATGTTAGAGTGCGCCACAAGTAGTTAAGCTCTTCGCGTTGAAAGTTGCAGATGTGAGGAAAGTTAGAGTTGCCCGAGCTGTTCTCATCCACTTCTAATTTCAAATTCCACATCAATTTTTTATTGATCCTCAAACTCTTCGCCACTTAGCGCACTTCAGTTTGGAGTAAGTAGCGCGCGAAGATCTTCGATAGATAGTTTCCTTATCTTCAAGATCTCTCCCATAGACTTACAAACCATCCTATTCGTTGAAATGCATTAACTTACAAACTGTTGAATCGCATGAAGCGCGTTATAGACTTCACTAGCCATTTTATTATAATGAAATATATTTACAGTGCTCTGTGAGAGAGATAGCGTGAAGTTTGTATGTGCTGACGAAGCTTTTTTCACACACAACACCTTCATAAAATATTTTACTCTCATTTGTGCTTTAATTTATGATTCTATTTCTTATCAAGTTTAAATATATTTTGTGAGCGATTTGAGACGGGGGGGTATTTATTTTGTAATTAAAGAAATTATAATAATTTATTGTAGGAAATTTTATTAATATAATAAATATAAGTAATATAAAATGTTAAATTATTCTATTAACTAAAAGATCCTGAGAATTAAGCGCACAATTAATTCAACTTATAATAAAATTTATAATTAATTTTCAAACTCTAAATTATAAATAAACATTTTTATTTTGAATAAGATTTGGCATTAATTTCTATCAATATTTCATATTGTTGAGCATTTATTTATTTAGATATTAATTTGGATGATATTATTTATGTCATCCATCTGATCTCAGTATTCATTCCGGCTTAAAAATATTTATCGCTATAGAATCAATAATGTAAAGGTGATATATATCTGAGTGATCTCTATATTTAATTTAACAAGCTATAGATAAATATTAAAAAATAAAGTTCAAACATAATATGGCTGACTACAAGAAGTGCATGTATTAGTGGTTGTGTTCACAAATTAGAACTCGTAGTTGCAAGAACTACAGGTCGTGGATGTTCCAACACAAGTCTTACAACTAGAATCTGTTACGATTTATTTAATCGCACTCTAGAAATAGTTTTACTAATGTTAAATTTACATATGCAAGAAAGGGTAGATGAGAAATATTTAATAAAATGAGCTATAGAAATTACCATCAGGGCAAGTTTGGCAACTTCCAAGGCCCATGCAAAATATAAGGATACTTAAGATTAAGTTTGACTTTTTCAGGTTGAATAAGTTCTTATGTTCATGTTTGATTGTGAATTTATTTTTTCTCTTTTGATAATTGTCTTTTTAAGAGAGAAGTAGATTTTTCCCCATCACTTAATTGCTAATTAGAATTTGAAATAGCTCTAACAGCTTTATTGATTTACTTCTATCGTTTTTGAAATAATGATAAGATCCTATTCCTAATATTTCTAAGCTTTAAATCTTCATTGAAATTCAAATTTCTTAAATTAAGGGACTCTGTGGACAATATATTTATATGAAAAGATTAGCAAAAATTATTAAAAAATTTTTGAGTTGTGTTATATTTGGTAGTGAAAGGATCCTTATTTATTCTATTATAAAAGACGTTTGATATTTTATAATAAGTTAATAACTTAATAACTTATTCTTATTTTCACTACTACTTTTTCTACCTTCCAAGACTTAGCAATTATATAAATCTTAAGTGATTGCCCTAAATAATTAAATATCTTTTAGAAATATATTTGTTACTATCTGAGGTAGTTATTTATCTATTTTAATTATTTCTTTATCTCTATTTTTCTTATTGTCTTTATATAGGAAAAATAGTATAAACAGCAGTTGGTTTTTAGGAAGGATACGAATGAGGAATTATTTTTCTCTGAGTTATGTTCATTTTATGAACTTTAAATAATTTTAAATAGTATTTAATATTACTTTTTAAAAAATGACTTCAAAATGAATCGTCGCTAAGCAACAAAAACTTCTAGTGTGCTCTTGAGGATAAAAATTCTATAATTGTTGCGTTTTATGGACAAAATATTAATCTCTTATTCTTAATTAATTTTCATTTGTGACCGCTCACTAATTATATAGTTTAACTCTAATTCTAAGGCTTCATGCCCAATAAACTTTATATTATTACTCTCAGCAAGACTAATACCTTCCCTATACGTATTCCCAGAAAGAATTTAAATATTAATTACAACAACCTACACAAAAATATATCAAAATCTTAATAAAAAAGTTCAAAGAGAACAATATCACAGTACATAGCACGCGACTGCATCTTAATCAGATTTCTATATTAATACATGATAATTGAGTTGCTAGAGTTTAACCCACCAAAAGGTATTAAATATATCAATTGAATAATTGCATATAGTTAATAATAATTAGGCATGCTGAGATGTAAACTGAACCTGGATTCTCTTCGAACGCCCACCTGTTTCTCACCGACCAAGAGGATACTCGAGTCTACCTAGCCATCATATGCAAACAGCCATCATTGGCGGCGGTTGGCTTCCTTCCAAACCAAAAGCTCTATCCCTCTATCTCGAGAGCCTTACCTCAGAACGATGGCCTCAACTCCTTGAAGACATCCTAAAGACAGCGAACAGAGGTGCGTCCACCTATAGGATGCATATTAGAAATAATACGCGCTTTCGCACGATCATCACTTAATTGCGAATATGACATGCTACCGGCTATGTGAACCGAAGCTACGACAGCGAACGCAACCAATACGCGTGGCATCACCCGGATTACCCAGCCTGCCGCCCGCGATACAGGATATTTCACAACCCGAGCACAACGCTTCGCCATGAAGTGCAGAGGTGGAAGGCGCAATGGCTTCTCTAACGAATCGCTGGAGATCGCAAAGCGCGGCAAGAGGAAGGATCCTTCCCGTAGGCGAGAGCGCATTAACGATGCCAAGCTATCTGCTCGAGACAAGCCCACATGAGCTTGACAGAACCGCGTATACTACTTCTCTCGCAAAAAAATTGAAAAGACGTGCACCTCTTAAAGGTGATCCTGCGCTTTTCACCGGCCGCGACCTCCGACCCAGTCATAACTTCTGATGAACCTTCTTCCACACTGAGAACAACCAATAGTACTAACTATCGGCTCATGTGCGGGCTATCGTCCCCACATTTAGCAAGGGCGAGTCGAGTAGCGCCCAGTTTGAGGTACAGCTTTTTGAAATTACAGAAAGGTTTTTTCGAAAGCATATACAGGTGATGTTACGAACGTCCCCCGTGAGCTGCATCTACATGACGAGTCCAAATCTTTCCCACAGGCGATGGAACAGTACCTTTGAAAGCGGCCTATGCTCATACGTTCGATAAGCCCGATTTAAACCGTAAGTCGCCCCGTTGCTGTCGCACGATCATAGCCGCAATCACTAGAGGAGCGATCTCGTCCACAGGAGTTAGCTACACATATCCAAAGTCAGGTTGTGCCCACTTTCAGACACATTTACATGTTGGCCATGTTCACCACCACTTTCCTGCCGTCGCCTCCTCCAGTTGCTCCCAGACTGTATCACCATCATCGGAGGACTCGAATGAACCTAAAACAAATAATGCCATCCAAATCCTCACCAGCCAGAAGCTCAGAGCGAGACGCGCTAATTACCTATGGGCATATCGTAGGTCCTGGTCTACCGGTCCCGCGCCCCCCCATTACAAAGAGAAAACCCGAGACATCACTGAAACCCACGAGACGAAATGAGGAAGCCGATCACGAAGCATCCCATAGAGCGGCAGACCTTCGTCACGTAGAATCTGTGCAGTTGAGAACATGCTCTTGCTTTAACCCTATGGCGCATGCCCTTCCCAAGCACTGCTATAAGGAACATCGATGCAAAATATGCTCAGTAGGCGTGGCCGGTATATATGATATATAGATCAAAGACCATATAAGTACAAACCAACAGAAACGGCATTAACCTCCCACATAAATTATAGGTTCGTTACAGACCCACACTGCTCAGATCTTCCCGCAACGGCCCCTATAAATTCACTCCCACGCGCCGCACATCGTCTGAGTTACAGCTTCTTCAAGGACTGCTCTCCGAGCAACACAGATGACAACGTATATAAACCATCTGCACCGAGTACCAACACAAATGCGGTCTCGCTGTGAACTAGCCTTCCCAATTGGAACCAATCGAACCCTGACAGGCGTAAAGCCCTTACTTAACCGTTACTTCTCACACATACCTTGTCTTCTCTCTGATCGCATCAAGGGATCAGCTGAGGCCCTTCTGTTCGCTCTCGTACCTCACCCAGACTTCGACATGTATGCTTCGGTCGTTAGACGAAGGACATTACCCTGCGATTTTAGACTTGGCCTTCGTGTGATACGTGCAGAACCCTCGAGGAACTCCTATTGTAAAGTCAACTGTCCGAGTGGGCTCTACCCTTACTCACGGAGATGGCTTGGCCAGGACCTTCATAACCCTTCTTGGAAATCTCGAACGCTGCTGAGATGAGGAAATGCCCGCTAGACACCTAATCTTCGTGAACTTGTGAAAGAGGCGTCGTCGAGGTCCATCCGATAATCTTCTTAATCCATTGCTCAAAGGGGCCACTTGTTCCTGATCTCAGGAAAATACAGGATCTCCACGGTCGTGGGGGCGTGGGCAAAGGGACAAAAGCGAATCTCGTCGTACTAAAGGAGCAACATAACCGACTTACACCTCTTCCTGCAGACCCCCATTGGTACTGCAATAGTCTTTACAGCTTTGCTCTTGACTTTGGGAAAGAGTCCATTTCTATACATTACCTTCATCAAATTTCTTGGCTTGGACCCGAATAAGGTGTTGCATTGGACAGAGGCATCCTGGAGAGGTTAAATCGTCCAGTATCTAACTAAGACCTTATGTAATAATTAGATAATAATGCCCCCATCCGCATAGGCAACTTAAGATCGATTAGGAAAAGAAGGATATATAAATTTAACATGTTAGAAAACTTAATTAGTTAAAATTTTCTGGTACTCTCGCAATCCTGCACTCAACCATTCTTCTCATCATTCTTTCTGCCATCTTTCGCATCCTCTTCTGGATTTTCTGCTTGACTCTATTGCTGGGCAGCTCCTCATGCGCATCTTGCCATTCCCTTTCTTATCCGCTGGAATGAAATTGCTCAAATGCCACTCTCTGTCTGACATCTGCAAATTTCGAGACCTCTCCAGAATCTAATATTCGTTGGTGAATAACCAACTAACAGTCTCATACTAGCTTGTCATCTTCTCACAATCTCGCTTATAGAACTCGTCTGCTCTAAGCGGCTTTTCCAAACTTCCCTGCACTCTCAAATCCATCCGAGTAGTCCCCATTTGTAATTCCACTGGTGCAATGGTGCACTAGAACCTAGATATCCTAATCTCTGACGAGAACTCTCCCATCGTCATATCCATCTCTTAAGGCTTCTAATCTGAGCTTGATCTGTGCTCGAGTCTGCATCCATAATGTTCTGCATAGTGCATTCTTCTTGAATCTGCGCCTCGCGCAAGTCCTCATACATAAAGTAGCCGGTTTGTTTCTCTCTGCTCCGTTGAAGTCTCTTCTAGTTCGTGAGACTTAGGCTCCCAGATGGTGTAAGAACCGATTCCTTCTCTCTTACATCGAGCCCCTCTATCTAATACTTCTGACTCGATAGCGAGTGAATGAAGCCTCTACCACTATTCTCTATCGCGCTGCTCGTACCTAGAAGCTTCTATTCTCAATAAATGATAGTCTCTTTACTGTGTCCTGATAACTCCTGTATCTCCTCCTTTATCGAACCTGTGAATTTCCTGACTAATGTGGAATGACTTAGTGCCATATCTACTCCGCCTAGATGCTATGGAGTGAAGAAACAATCATGCGCGTGGCCGTGCCATGTAGGCGTAACCAAATAGCATGGAGGTCAGACAGTATAGCCTCTCGTCTTGATAAAATAAGAAGGCCCTTGCCTATGTCAAGATACCCATTATAATAGAATGAGCTTGCATCGCGCAATACATTCTTCCACCCAACCGTCATCTCTCAGTCATAGCCGTCCCCGTTCTACGGTGCACCGTTCACAGAATACGAGGAAGTGACGAAGCGCACGAATGGGCCGTCTACCACAAAAGAGTCGAGAACCGAAATATCCTTACCCCTTATCAACCATTCCAAACTCAGCCTTTTCAACACGTCTGCTCTTTACAACACCACGGTTGATGAAGTCCTGTAGCTACTTGAACTACGTCATAATACTGCGATTGTGTTTATTAGTATAGCGCTCTCTCTCGTCGCCTGTTTCTTACAAGCGCCCGAATACGATCGTGGCTGTGCTAGCTTACAGGTCGTACAGGTGGCGCACTTCCGACTCTAATCTTCCTAACTGAATAACTCAATCCAGAATAACGGATCCGAGCTTCTGACGTTTTCCAATCTCACTTCCTGTACCCCTGCCCCATAATGTTCCTGGTGAAAGAGTTGCGTACTCCGTCTTCAGATGCACTACGATGAAATATTGCGAGCCTCGGTTGAGTATCATAACCAGGCTCAAAGGGAGCTCTAGCCCGAATGGCAAAGTGCTGATGCATGTACTCCTTTACACACATAAGTTAGCTTGGGCCTCAGGATCACGAACCTATTCGACGTCGCATTACAGAGGTGGGAAGAGAAAGCCTTCGTTGCTTGGAACTGCGCAGTCCCTCGACAGAGCGGTCGCCGCGATCCAAGTCCTGATACGCTCAAGCTCGCTCCATCTTGGTTCCCTACCCGAGCATTGCAAGTCCCTAACCTTCTCACTAATAGCTCCTTCTTAACAGCCCATGGCTAGGCTTGCATCTCTACACACCTGTAGCACTGAGAAGTCTCATAAGGTAATTTGTTCTATCAAGACAATCTAAGTCACTCTCGCTACACTCTATCATCGATTGTGGGATCTGTCATAATGAGCTTATAGAAGCCCATCCATTATGACTGTAAGTAAACCTCTCCTTGGTGGATCATATCGATCTTCCCAATAGTTTCAGGTCAGCATCACGTGAAGTGAATGGCTTATAATCAGATATTTAAAGACATAAATCGCAGACTCGCCCAGCATCCCAACACTAGGGCACCCGAATGGCCGAAGGGACCACGAAACCCCGAAAATAAAAAAACTAAAATGGAAGCGCTGGAGACGCTGGAGGCTTTACAGAGCTATGGGAGATGGACAGCTAAGCGAGTCCGATGTCAAGTAGACCTATATACAGACACTGGCGGCTCTGCGAGCTATTCCCCGCACTTGAAAGCGAAGCAACAGCGTGGCTAACTTGCTCTGTTCGGGCCACCATTGGAATCAATCAATAAATCTGGATGTCCTTATCCAGAGCAAGATCGAACTGGGAGCGGAAAGCCACCGCAGATCGCCGCTATCTGATCCGCCAGCAACATGTAACACTCCTTAAATGGCCGCTGCTCGTGATTGCTTGGGGCGCTTCCGTTCCCAGAATACCGGCTCATCGCACAAATCCGGCTCTGGCTGCTTGCGATTGCGGGTAGCCGCATAGTGGCTTTAATATTTAATATAGCTATTAGACAGCGACCACTCCAACTCTATTCTAATCATAATCGAGAACGGCTTCTAAAATCGTGATGCGGTTTAATCATCTACTACGTACTACTCACACTATAGGAGGTTTACCACATCACATTTTCAGAACCTCCGCGAATGGAAACCTAAACTATAAAAATATCGGCAGCCATCTTGGAGTATTATTCTTTTAATCTTCTCAATTCCCATATAAATGAACTATTAGAGTTCTAATTTTATTTTATCAGAGAATTATTAAAATAATATTTGCTATATAGTTAATTCTCTATCTCTGTTATAATAATAATAATTTTTAATAAGAAATAGAGACTATTTTTTAATAATTTATTCTATTTATTGAGAAATAAATGGAAGGAAAAATTTATAAACTCATAATCTTCTCTTCTATTGCTAGGACTAGGGCTTTTAGTCCTCAGACATAGAGAGAACATCGCTAATAGTTCATGATCGAACGTAATTGTGGAAGTGGTTTTAATTGATAAAGAAAAACGTCTTATTATTTAAATTTATATACCAAAAATGTTGGATTCCAAGTCTAAAGTTGAGCAGCGAACCCAAAGCATAAATTCCAGTCTTGATCTTTATGAAGCTGAGTTGAGGAAGCATTACTACTTGGCTTGCTGCAAGAATACATCCCTGGTGTGATTTAAGGATCATTTTGTCGCCCTTCAACTAAGAGATGAGACCTCTACCTTGTCCAAGACCACCAACTCTAGAACTACTCTTGGCAAGATTTATGCCTCTTACAGATAAGATGGCAATTACCTTGGTGTAGTCAAATTCCAACTACCGAGAGAGCACTGAAAACAAAGGAAAGCCAACTTCGAATTACATGAGACTTTGTGAAGCCCTCAATCAATTGTAGAGACAAATTGAAAATGAGATGTATTCTATGGAGCAACGAGAATAGAGAATTCAGAGATCACGACAAAGACAAGCATCAAATCCTTTTTCTCAAATGGCACAGAGAAGTGTGTAAGCCTGAAATCAACGAAACAAGTGAAAAGCTCGATTAAATGAAGTCTTAGAACCTAGTGGCAGAGCAACAATGAGAGCGCACATTTGGCTTAGTTTTATTAGAGCCCTTTAAATGAATAATAATAAGAATTGAAAATTGATTATATGTGTAGTCATCCTAATTACGTTCGATCATGAACTATAAGGCGGTTCTTCTGGTTTTTATCATCTTCACTGTCATCAAATGAAAGCTTAAAAAATTTCAATAAAGTTTCAGTCATCACTATTGGCATAATTATTTTTCTTGGCCTTTACTGGTTTTCCTTAAACCTGGTTTCTGTGCTTAGTCGGACCGGCAGTTGAAGGTGGTTGATAAGTGGAGGACTCCTTGAAATTGCCGCTCGGAGATTGGCTTCTCTGTGCGGTTGCCTTCTTTTTAATAGTGTAAACTCTGTTCTCCTCAACTGACAAATCTGATGAAGAGAGGGGCTCTCCATTGGCTGAGAATCCACTGTTTGCTCCGAATCCATAAGACATAGCATTGCCAATAATTTTACCAGCAGGAGGTCTTTGCTTCTCAGACTTCACTTTCAAAGATTATTGCTTTCCTTCTTATCCTTTTGGCATACTTGTCGAGTAAGGGATTCTCAAGTTTTGAGTTGTCGACTAGAAATTCAAATTGTCGTTGGTATCATTGAAACTATGAGTATTCTCAAGATTCCTTGTTTGCTTTGACTTCTGCTTTTCATCATAATTATCATTGCTGTCATCAGATTCATCTTTGTAAAATTTTAACTAAAGAGGATAAATTAATCTTATGCTTTGGCAGTTTGCTTAGTCTTCTTCTTTTTGGTTTTCTTGGCCTTCTTTTTCTTCTTAGATTTATCTATTGAAGGCTCTGCTAAGTCTGCATTTTACTCGTAGTCATTTCGTTTTTGCTTTTAATTTTAATAAGGACTCTTGTCAGTATCTGAAAGTCTCATTCCACTGTCATCCTCATTTTAAAATTCTTAACTTATAAAAATGTATCCTCATCATTGATAGAGAACTCTTTAACTTCTTTGACTGCCTTCTTCTCTTTAGAGGACTTCGAAGCACTAATATTTGACTTTGAAGGGGCATCTCTTCCATCTAAATCGACTATATTCAAAAATATTTCTACTATAATAAATGATTTGAACCTCCTGATCCTGTCTTTTAGAACTAAGAAGCTCCAACTGTATCAAAATCCCCATCAGAACTGTCATTAATGTCTTTCATCTTCTGTTCTTTGCCGTTATTTATTTACGAGTTATCCTTGTGTATATTTTAAATTTCTCACTGAACTCACTAAATGATGAAGTAGTGCCTTCATGAGACTTTTGCTTATTTGCCTTTGAAGGATCAGCTATGATAGATCCTCTGAGTCCTGTTTCTTTGGAGGTCTGAGTTTAATTATTCTTGCCTCCATCGTTGCTGCTTGACTTGTCTGTTTTTTTCTTGTGAGTGCCTGAGACTTTAGACTTCTTGGATCTCCTCTCTTTAACAAAATCTCCATCAGGCTCGTCATCGCCATTGACAACCTCAATTTAGTTAAAGTCATCATCCATGTTCTTAACTGTCTTCTTTCCCTTTTACTTCAAAGGATTGCCTGTCTCATCAAGCACATTCGATTTGTCATTATCTTAAAATAGGAGAACATTAAAGACTATAAAAGCTATATCTCCTTAGTCATTAGGGCCCTCTTCATATCCAATGGAATAGTCCTTTTGCTTAGAGTTCATCTTAGACTTTGTAGAGGTGTGCTTTCTCTTTAACTTACTTTCACTCTGACCATCTTCCGATGCATCTTCTGCAAGCTTGGGCATGCTCATAGAGCCAGCTTTAGTGTTGAAAGTGGTATTTCCAGACATTCCTAGTGCATCCTAGTCAACTGGCTTAATAACTTATTAATAAAAGATAAATGCTTGAGATGCTCCTCCTTGAGTCTTTTGCAAATGATCTTCTTAAGGATGCGAGCAACTTTCTTGGACCACTTCCATTTGAAAGTGTTTATAGCCACAAAAGACCAAAGCACAAGGAACCACGCATTTACGAAGAACACTATTATAATGATAACATACTTGAAGATCTCTGAAACATCTGCTTTCACAAAGTACAGGCCTGCATAAAATGTAACGATAGAGGCTATTTGTTCTCTTTGTTCGATCCAGTTAAAGACTGGAATTTCGTAGGGTTACAAAATCTCCTACAACTTGAAAATAATTGCTAACATCAGCATATTAAAACCTATGTTTAACTTAGTTAAATATAAGCATGGCATAGATAGCTTTGATATAGTCAGGATAGAGAGACAAGAACACGTTGATGGAAACGATGGCAATTTTTCTGAACGTGTTAACGATCTCCCAGTAAAAATGCTTCCTCTTTAATCCTTAGTAGAGCATTCTGTACTTACTGAAGAACTTTTCATCATTTAGCTTGGACCTGTTGAAGAACATAATTGAAAATGCTAGCACTGGCATTCCAATGACCCATAAAATCAACATAGGGAGCCCAACTATGAAGAACCATCTCGTATGAGTACTGTTCCAACACTGAATTTGAAGATCAGCAAGCAGCCACTATTCGCTTGGCTCGATTTCATAGCAATTCATCATGGAAAAGGCATTAGAGGATCACAAACATTTATTTTAACTTATAATATTATAGGTCAAAGTGGTATGTGCCAAGAAAATGACCACAATAATAGAGACGATAGAGTTCCTTGCAAATGCTTCTTTGTCTATTTTCTTAAGCAGATAGGCTACTCCCCAGAACGAGAAGATCAACACTAGAGCAAAAAGAGGCAAAATTAGCAACATAAGTGCTTTCAAGAAGAAGGTAGGAGTCTTGTTGGTCATGTCATTTACGCCTGAATTAAACATTAGTAATATCTTTTTAAACTAAAGATTGAGAATTATCGAAGAAACAGTCTAGTGAAAATGCCGAGTCTGTAGACTAAGCGATGATAGAAATTGAATCATAGAGATTCTTGAGTGACTCAGGCCAACCAAGATTGAAACTTGCAGCGTAAGACATAATTTGTAGATAGTTTGTGAACATTCTAGTCAGCACTGCGAGATAGTTGTTCCTTTTCTCTTCAAATTTAGGCTAAAGAATTTGATAAATTTATCTGATCATAGCATTATTTTGCAGTATCTTATCTATTTTTATGAAGAGGGTACTTACAAAATTAGGAGACTCAGAGCTAGAATTAAACAAAGACCTATTCCTACAAGTCTTAAAGACATTTTATAATGATTTAAATAAATAAAAAAGTAATGAAATAAATAATTAATTTTTTAAAAAGCTTTAAAATAAAAATTTAAATTATTAATTTAAATTTTTTTGGGGGTTTTAAGCTTTAAAACTTTAAATTAATAAAAAATTCCATTTTTATTTGGAATTTAACTTTATCTGACACATGCATGGCATAGATTTCCTCCATAGCCTCCCTCGCAGGCAGTGGGCCAAAGCTTTCCTTCCCCATCAGTCCAAGAAGTGCCTCCTAGACACGCAGGTGAAAATAGACATTCATGGATTAAGCTACTCTAATAGTTAGCTCTCCAGTAACCCCCATCAACACTTATAATGCTGCCTCCTGGACACACTGCATTTGTAGGGCAGTTCAAGCATGTAGTTGCATTCAACTCCAACTGGAACTTCCCAATTGGGCACTAAACGCACTTTTATTGCTAGAGTGCTTCACCAACGAGGCAGTCTCTGAAGTTGATTTAGATAGTCAAGTCTAAAAAGATAACTCTAAATTTGAAATTGCTTACTATTGAGAGAGCTGGGGTTTTTAATTCCATAAGCAGTGCTAATTAGAGAGCTGTCATACTACTGTAAAACTATTTTCAAGTACTCTCCAGTTCTGCCTGGATTAGAAAGAAGAGTAACTTAGTCAAATACTGCCTAGCCTTAGTTGACAGTTAGAGTACTTGCTCCCTAAATTTGAGTGGTTGATATGTTCAAACTTTGCATCTCAATTTTTCTATAGAAAAATTAGCAAGACTCTTTAAGCTTACGTTGAGTTATCAATATTGATAATGTTGTTATAGTAGTCTCTCACTTCAACTGTTATCGGGTTTATGATGGTCTGTCCACTAACTTAGTTTGAGATGTTATTAGTACTTGTGATTACTAGCTGATAAGCGTATGCAGATATATTCTCTCCATAAGGAGCTACGTTGTCTACGAAATTATTGAAGGAAGATCTAAGGTTGGAGCATAATAGTTGTAGTACATTCAATTATTGATAATTAGTATAGGATACAAATTAATCCATAATATTAATTGCTCCTCCTTAAGTAACACCATAGTTCTATTTAAATGTGCTCGAACTAACTGAATACTGGCATTACTGATCAGTATCGCAATAAAGGTAAAGTCCTCCTCCCATCATTAAAATACTATCATGGCTTGATTTTTGTAGAAAGTTGATCCGTTTACAGCTACTTTTGCGCAATTGGTGGTAGACAAGGCTCCTCCATTATCAGTGGTTAAGAAGTTGTTGATGGAGATATTCTGCACAATAATGGTACTAGTGTCTGCTACTATACAAGATCGGACATAGTTTATAGTACTCAAATCAATACTCAAATTTGGGTCTGAGAAATCGTAGGGATCACCTGAAGAGTCTCTAGTGAAATTAGAACTGTTGAAATATAGAGTTGAATATAATAAATATGAAAATTAAACGCAAGCATTTTGAATCTGAGGCGATAATATATGTCTGATTAATTGTATCCATAGTGAGTCCAGTAGCATTTATGTTACTGAAACTCAAGTGAACCATGGAATCTGAACTCACTTGAATGTTTGAAATTGTAACATTTGAGAAGTTTGCAGTACTATCTGTCAAAGAGATAGGCTAATAAAGCTGACTAGTTATAGCAGCTTTCGTAATCTTAGAGTTTGTGAGATTCAATCAAATAAAATATACTTATCTAAAATTCAAGAAAGAACTAAGGAGGAAGGCAACTGGATTGGTGATGTTCGAAATAAATAGTTGATCTATGTTGAAGTCAGAGTTGAGCAGAGCACTCATCAAATAATTATCCTAAGCTGCTGTGGTAGGATCACAAGATATGTTATAAATTACGATTGAAAGTGATTAATAAAAATCTCTTGTAACTAGGTTGAGACCTGAGATGTTGAAGGTGGTTGAAGTTAACTCAAGCAAGTTCTAATAGTACAGAATATATTGTAATTAGGTGGGTTGCATTTATAATTATTAATCAATCTCTGACTCTGAATGGAGTCCAAGTCTACGAAACCATCCAGGAAGAGAAAGTTCAGCGCATTTGATCCTGCTCAATCCTCCCTCCTAGCAGGCCTTGGAACTCGAGTACACATACCAGACATGAACATGATCCCATATTTGGAGAGCAAGCTCCCTCTAATCAAGACCAAAGCTATTAAAAAGGTGCGACCCTTCAAACTGAGGACCCGAATGTCAATCAGTTACGATCAGCAGCTCTCCGCAGTATTTCTTCGTTTCGGATCTTTGCACTCTGACACTCAGCCAAGGCTAACCTATTCAGAGGTGGCAAGAATTCTCGGCCTGTGAGAGGGAGCGGTGAATATGATTGTGCTACGCTGGCGTAAAAACGGCTTCAAGGTAGTGGTTAACAAAGGCAATTCGGGGAGGAAGCGCTTACTAACTTGCGACACCGAGCGACGCATTACTTCTATCAAGGCACTGAGAGAAACTGCACACCTGAATCTTGAGCAGCGATGCCACTACCTCCACTTCCATTATGAGATTCCTTTGCTCTCGATGTTTGGGCTAAGAAAGATTTATCTGCGTAACGGAGTCAAGTATCGTGCCGCAGGCTACTCATACCGTCGCAATGAAGACAAGGAGCAGGACGCCCAGCGCAGGTAACAGGAGTTCTCCAAGCGTCTGGCAAGGTGGATCTGCGAGGGGAGACATGTTGTATACCTGGACGAATCTACATTCAACGCATGGTAGTCGCCAAGGCGGTGCTGGCTCAAGGATCGCATGCGAGTTCAAATTCCCAGCACGCGAGGCAAGTCTATAACCGTGATTGGTGCTATCAGCGAGATGGGCGGCCTCCTTCACTTCAAGGTCCTCACTGGGAGCAACAACCTCCAGCACTTCCAACGATTCCTGCACGAGCTTACGCCGCGCCTTCTTCCTGGTAGCATCATCCTCATGGACAACCTCTCCATCCACAAGAGCCCCAAGGCGCGCGAGTCCATTCCTGACTACTGTACCATCGAGTATCTGCCTCCCTACAGCTGCGCGCTCAATCCCATCGAGCGGCTCTGGGCCATACTGAAGCAGGAGTGGCGACGTCGTACGATTACAGAGCTAGTCTAACCAGACAATCCCGCCCCTCCCCAGCACAGACTAAGTTAAGGCGGTAGCCCGCTCGCACTACCGAACTGTGATTTCCTCACTGCGCGGCCACACTGTCTGAGATTAGCTCGTCACTCCTATCCTTTGCCCTTGGTAGGTGTCCTCTACTTTGTACCCAAGCTGAACAGTTACGTTGATGATGGTGGCTGTCCACCAAGCTGCTGTGTCGCTGGTCTCTCACTGACTTTTGCCTTGCTCTGCTTTCGCTCTTCCATTTGCTGCTTCTCCTTCTCAATCTACTTCTCAATCTTGTTCCTTGCCTCCTTCAATCGCATGTACTTCAAGGTGGCCTTACCTCTATTAATGAAGCCCAGCCTTAGAGCTTTACCTTTAGCGCTTGTTGCAGGCAATCCATCGAGGAACGACGGAGCAAGATCAACAGTTCGATACATTGTAGCCTTTGAATTTCTCTTTGGGCCTATGTAGTCCTTCGCAAATATCTCATCCTTTGGCGAGAATGTCGACAAGAGTGCCAAAGCCCATCTCTGATTTGGATAATGAGACTTATCGATCCCTAGAGTCTTGCCTTATTTCTCGGCGACTAATAGGAGTTTCTTGACAAGAACGTCCATCGTGGGTGGGCGAGGGCAAGGCAGCAGCCTAATATCCTTGAAGAAGGGACACCAAGTAACTCCATGAATTACATTGATAATGTATTCCTCGGTCACTAACTTAGATTTGAAGGAAGGGAGAAAGTAATGATTCCGCAGAGCAGCTTCGTAAAGCTCGCTCTTCGAATTAATGCATTTGGAGAGCTGGTCAACAGTCGACTTGGAATCCATTATTATTTATGTGAAATATAAATATAGGGGAGGATGATAGTCCAGTCTTGTATTTCGTTTATCCTATTTACGCAATTACATTCGATCCTGTACTATAAGTCTTGGAGACTTGGGTATTCTTTATTGTAAAATTGCTTCCAAGTATATTCGCTTCAAAAGAGTAAAAATAAACTAGGACTCAATCATTTTAAAAGAGGAGAGGATATTCTGCTGATTTTCAATTGCTAAATTAATGAACTTGAGATTGGAGTTGATACTGTTCAGAGCATAAATCAAACCGAGTTACACTGAGTTTTAGATAGAAACTTAACTTGCTAAGAGGTAAGCTAAGTAATCACTAGCCAAATAGGCAAGCGATTTATCTAGAACCTTTATAGTGTTAGTGGTGCTATCAATAAACTGACTCAAGTCAAGAAGTTAAAACAATGTCGCAATATATGTTAAGGATTATTAGTTAGTTGTTGTAAATGTATGTGTCTGAGAAAAGGGTATATGAGGTGGGGCTACTAAGAGTGACCAGAATACTAGAGTAGAGGGACTTATTGTCTATGATGATACTTTTTCTGAACTGAATGTATCCATCATTGCTTGTGTAGACAACTCCTCCCTTGATTCCAAAGTTATTTCTAACTGAGCAGTTGAGGCAGTCAATCATGCTTCCAAACTAAGTGTAGAACACACCACCTGTAGTGGCTGAGTTATTAATGAATGTGCAGTTTTCGAAGTAATTTGAGTGTTCTGGTAGTCAGCCATGATCACAGAACCTCTTGAGGTGGAGTAATTCTCAAGGAAATAAGAATTGTATATGAATGATTTGCAGTTTTAAATATGAACTTAATAAGAGATAATCTAATTATAGATGACATATGATTACTGTCATTTGAATATGTTAAAGTAATGTTCAATTAGCAAAGTTCAATTTAAACACAGATAATTCTTTTTATTAGAATTGGAGAGCCTATATAATTTGAAATTAAGTTTTTATAGAAGCTTAAATACAGCTCCTCTCAATTTATTTTTTGTTTAAGATTCATAAATTTAAACTTTTAGCTATTAAATTTGAAAGACAGTTATAAAATTATGAATTAATTTTAAATTGCATTACGATCCTTGCAATATTGATGATAATTTTCGTTGACCACAATAAGAGCTTTTGAGAACGGAGTGTTCTTAATGAATATAAACCTAAATTTCCAAAAAGAAAAAGAAGTTAATTTGAGAGGAAAAGAAATAAAATAGTTTTAAGAATTTTCTCTTTTCATTAGCTTCATTATGATAATTAAGAGCTTTATTAATTAAATGTTTTACAATTTTTATATTTTAAAGTTGTGAATGTGCAGTTAGAAACCATGAGTTAAGTTGGGCTGTCAACTAGAGCAATATTTCCAGATGTCAAGTCGAACATAGCTCCATAGTTATTGTAAAATCTAGTGTCCTTTATTCTAAATGGCAGGAGCATGTTCTGTTAAACATAAATGCGAAATAATTAAAATTTAAAGTGAGATTAGGTCTCCATAGAGAGTGAAATTGTTATGGATGAAAGAGGATGATTCGATAGAAACATCTAAATTGGCACTGTCAAGCAGGAATCCTGAAAATTGAATTAGAGATAACTCAGCATCAAAGGTGTTATTCCTCACTGTTAAATTCTAGAAAGCCAAAGATCCAGCAAGACCTGCACTTTGAGAATTCACATTTATTAACTGGAAAAAGGGATGCATTATCATTATATTTTTTAAATGCAAATATTGAGAATAATCCTGTCAAATAATTTATTAAATTAATTGAGGAGTAATTTATTATATAATGAAATTGGAATTAAAAAGAATCCTCCAAAAAGTTAGTTGACATATTTTGAACGAGGACATTCTTAATGACTGAGGCTGGTGTGTTGCTTGAGATTTGGAGGTTGATCACATTGATATTTAAAAAGAATAGATAAAATAAGATGACGAAGCCATTTGAGCTCTTGGGTGCTTAAAACGAGAAGTTGTTGAAGACTACATCTGTAAAATTGAGTGAGGAGGCTTGCTTGATGTTCAGAATATGCCATAGAGGAAGCATTTTTATTCCACTGAATGTAGTGTTTATAATCTTCAAAGTCTAGAGTGAGACTGCAACGTTAATTCCATAATGCATCTGTATGTTCCAGTTATTGAAGTTGCAGTTCTCAAATACTAGCACTCCAGTTGAGTCTGCTACGTCTGCCAATATCAAAGAGTAGGCGTTATAGTCAAGTCCAGCTAAAAAACTATTGAAAAGCATTGTGAAATCTTACTGTAAGCATTAGTGATAGTCATGTTCTTAAAGTGAGCTAGCGAGGGACCGTTGAGATACATGAAGTGTCTAAGCCTATTTATATATAAGCTTAAAACATTATAAAAATTGTAGAGATTGTCAACGTAATTGTTGAAGATGTAAATTGGAGTTTGTGTTTGGAAGGTTATAGTGATGGCCGAAATAGTGGTTTGGTAGTAGTAATTTCCACTGAACTCTATGTAAGTTGAAGGGTTGTAGTTCTGCACCAGAATGAAATAATTCACACCTATATAGAAAACTTTAAAAGTTTGAGTTATACTTACTGACCATCTTGATGAAGCTATTATTGGCTATGATGACGGAGAATTTAATGTTGGGGTTAGTCTCTTGCACCTGTAAATCTATTCTGGCTTCATCTAAGCCTGTAGTCATATCAAAGAAGTTGTTACTCACTATGTAATTAATTTTGGTGTTGTTACTCATTAAGGTGGGGCAGGACACATACTGGCCTGCAAAGTGGGAGTATCCATTTAGCAAGATAAATACTCTTTAATTAAAGTTGGTATCCCTTCTCAACGATGTTTATAGCTAAAAATATTATTCTTCCTATAATTCATTTCATTTTTATTCTCTAAATAGGAGGTTATTATTGGTGTAAGTAACATTTGAGAATCCCTTGTATAAATAAATTGTAAAAGAACAAGTGATAGGAAATTGTCACCAGTGACTTCTAATTGAACTAGTTAAAAAAATAGTTTTATATATTTTGAGAGGGATTTATTTAATTAAGGAAGTTAAATTAAATAATAATTTAAAAATAAATGAGAGGTCTTGTTTTGTTATTTTTATTTTGAAAAAAAAGTTGTTAGCTACTATGAAACTTGTCTTTGTGAAATCAAAGGTGGACATACATGCTGGTCTGACAGTGAGAAGGTAATTGGTTTGGGTAAGGTTAAAGGTGTTGTTTGAAATATTGGCTCCAATTGCGTAGGTAACATCAGCTAAAATTCCCTATAGGTTCAGCTTTGAATTTGTGATAGTCAGTTATTTGCCGTCTGCCTCGTCCATATTTAAGAATTTCTAATTGACATCAACAGTAGTCAGATCAACTTAGATGTCGTAATTGTCGTTTATATTAAATTAAATAAGTGCCAATAAAGTCGATGGTAAGTGATCCTCTGATGGCGGTAACGGGGTAATCGTACATGACACTGTTTTGTACATTAGTGATGAGACCCTTGGTGAGTTTATCTGTGAAGTTGTAAGCCAGAGTGGTTGTGATTGTAAGTATTAATTTACCACCAATTTTAAATATCTTGACTTTATTAAATACAATCATAGTTCTTGTCGGTGACGTTGAGGAATGCTTTGCTAGAGACTGACTAGTTGTATACTTTGAAGTTGAGAGTTTTGTCAATAATGATGATTGGTTCATATTTGAAGTTCATCAGAGTTCTCGAGAGCGAGTTAGCCGAGGTGTAAAGTGTAAGATTCAAACCAGGATAGTTATCAAATCTTCACTATAATTAATAGCGAAATAAAATTAAATGATCAAAGTAGTTGAAGAGGTAGACAAAGGGTTTTTACTTTTTAAAGGGGGTTTTTGGGGCCAGCAAATGGGATTGAAAACTAGTCAATTATTCTTATAAACCACTTATATTACTTGTTTAAATTCAATGTACATCTCAACATCTAAGTATGTTAAACACTTAACTTAAAATACCTTAACACATGAGTAGGTTGCCTCCGTTAGCCCAAGTGTGGGCAGGCAATGTAATTGCTACTTAAGTGCTCTTGCAGGCTGATATACAAGTGAGTGTACTAGGATCAAGATATGGCTTCGTTGAGTCGGGGCAGTACAATAGAGCAGTTTGATTAAAGCAAGCTCCAGGCGCATTAATTATTCGAAATGTATTATTATCCTGTAATTAAAGTATTGTGTATTGGGGCATGCTATATTGGATTAAATTTTAATTAAGAATTATCTTTAGGAATGGCCTCTAGGCTTAGAAGACGAGTTCCAGACTTACTCTAGCATTTAAACTATTTTGTTTAAGCTTTTCTTTGTGTTTAAATTTAATGAATTTATTTGAGGTTTTGTCATAATAAGATGGCTTATAATTAATAAAGAATATCATAAAAGTATTTAACTTAATAGTATACTTTTTTCTTAAAATTTTTTTTAACATGGTTTGTTCATTAGTATATATAAGATAATTTATTTTCTATAAAATTTGCTAATATTTAAGAAAAATAAAAAATTAATTTTAAAAATTTATTTTTTAAAATTTATCAGTACTTTTAAGTACAATTTAAAATGGCTGACTGCAAAAGGTGCATGTATTAGTGGTTGAGTCAACAAACTAGAACTCATAATTGCAAGAACTGCAGGCAGTGGCTGTTCCAACACAAGTCTTACAATTAGAATCCATTTAAAATTTATTTTTAAATCGCACTCTAGTAGCGGTTATAATAAGATGGAAATTACATATGCAAGATTGGGAGGATGATATTATTATTCATTTTATGAGCTATAATAACTACCGTCGGCACAAGTTTGGCAACTCCCAACACCCAGACACAAAATGAGGATACTTAAGAGTAACTTTGTCTTTTTCAGATTGAATCAATTCATATTTCCTTATTGTCTTCCTGGAGCAATCTTACTTTAGAAAATGCTCTCTTTCAAAGTGAAAAGTGAATTTTTCTCCTTCTAATCACTGTTAGTATGAATTTCTATTGGTTCTAACAGCATTATAACTTGGCTTGATTTTTTTTAAAAAATTATTTTTCAAGCTAAGAATATCTATTAAAAATGTACCCACTCAGTGATTTAAGCAATATCGACTTCATTTTTACTAAAATAAATATAATAAAGATGTTTGCATTAATATCGATATCAAATTATTATATTCTAAATGAAGTTGTGATATATTTGGTAATGAGAGGATCCTTATTTATTCTAATTATAAAAGAAGTCTGATTTTTTAAAAAAGTTTAAATTTAAAAATTTTACTTTTTAAATTTATTTAGTTTTGGTTTATTGTGCAAAACCCTTTTGAAAACCCAAAAAATTTTAAAAAATTTTTAAATATTTAAAATGCATAATTGTCTGGCCATCTATCTAGAATGGGGATTATTTTCTTAAGTTTTCCTTCTATACTTCATCTTTACTTATTATAATAGGAAGCATTTTTAAACCTAGGGAAATTTAAATTATAAAAATCTCTTGCTCAATTATAATGATTATTTTCCATAAAAGTAATAGAATCAAATTGTATAATTGAATTAATTTTAATATTCAGATAGTTTAATTTCTTTTCTGAGGGTAAAATAGTGACCAAATTTATTCTATGATCTCTTGGATGCCTAATGATATTATCGATCAAAACATTTAAACCCTTTTTTAAGATAAAAATATTTGGGGAAATTAAAGAACCCCAAAGGGGCATAAAAATATTTAAATCGATTTAAAGTAATTACGGGGAAAATCCTTGTTTCAGTTGTGCCACGTCACCGCGAAAGCCCATCGTCATTATCCTTTTTAAATATTTATAATCATTAACTCAGGAAGGATTCATCTTCTATTTATTTATCCAGCTGTTGAGCCGTTAGAGTTTCTTTAATTCTTTAATTTGTTAAATTATTTGGATTAATAAGATTTTTTTTATAATAAAATTTAATGTGAAGTTGTAAGCCAGAGTCCCTTCATTGAGGCGATACAGAATGGCTGGATCATTGCTTTTAAAATTCCTCCAACCAAAAAAATTAAAACATTTTAAAATGGTTAAGGGGAAATTTACCCCCTTAAAAAAAATAATTCCCCCCCATTTCTAATTAAAAAATTTTCAAAGTTTTTTTTCCCAACCCCAAAATTTTTAAAAAATTTTTGTTTCAAATAAAGTTAAAAATTAATTTTTTGCTCTTTTAAAAAAAGGGTTTTTTTTTTGAATTTTTTGGGGTTTTAACCCGGAAAAAAAAGGTTTTTTGTTCGTATAACTGTAAAGTTGCAATATGAATATATCAAACCATCTATGTGGAATTAAATTGAAGATTTCAACAAAGACTTTGGAAAATTTAGAGAAGGGATACTCCTGAGTTCCCGCCATCAGAGATCTTTAAGTTTGTGAATCGATGTAAATGCTGCTGTCTAAATAAATTACGTGGTTAAAACTTTTTAAAATTAATTACCTCTGCAATAAGAGAGAGTCCCACCGTTAGCCCATTGGTGAGAATCTCTAGTAACCTAAAATTAATCGCTCCTACACTAGGCTACGCATTTTAGCGAATTTAGATCTAGGTAAGGGAGAGAGGAGGAACCACTGCAAGATAAAACAGCTGTCGAGTTAAGACAATAGCCTGGTGAGTTAGGACAGTCTAAATAAAGTAAGTTAGGTAAATTGAGATAAAAGTTATAGCCTCTAAAATTAATTGAAGGAGAATAATTTGCAAATTTATAAAATAGCAGGCAAAATTATTTATGGAATAGGTTCAAGCTTATCTGGTGAGTTTTAAATAACATCTTACTTATCTATTTAATCAGAATTATTTTTGTAGATTTAATTCTGCATAAATAATCTACATTGTTTTAGATTATTTTTAAACCAATAATAAATTTAATGGACTTTTAATGATGAGAACTCATAGGTCTATACTTATAAAAACCTAGCCATTCTAATTAAAGCCTGGCAAGAAAATCCTTGCTTTTTTTGAAATTTTAGAGCAAAAATAGGAATGATTTTCCGTACCTTAGCAGGAGGAAATAGTGGTATTGTAATATTAACCAAGGGAACAAGACTAGCAGCTGCTTGTTACTTGATCAACATACTGATATTCATACACGCATTGAGTGCAGGTGCTCGCTGTGCCACTACACTATTTACAAGGAGATTCGCAATCTTATAAATCAAATTTTTGATTCTATCAAATCTATATTGAAAGTAGGGTTAAGGATTTTAAAATTCTTACTTTAGCAGAGCTGAGTATGCAGAATTGTAGAAAATATTTTAACTCTATTATATTTTGTAGAACTAGCCAGAGGCACAAGAAGTTTAGGACTCAACAGTCCTTACAAAAATTTCAAAAGTTTTTTAATAAATGAAAGTAAAAGCAAAAGCTATAAATAAAAGCGACTGCTATTTCCTTCTTCGAGTTCTAGTTAGTCATTAAGAAGTGAATCCTAATTTTATTATATATAACTAGTACACTGAAAAATAACAGGAATAAATCTTTTTACGGATAGAACTGATTTGATCTAGGAACTTATATTAACAATTTCACTGATTCATTATATAAATTTAATTTAAAATACAATTTATAGTGTCTTCTGTTGATTTTTTTTAAACTTAATTTTAATTAATGCATTTTTTCTATTGGCAATTTCGATTGAAGCCATATTTTTATTGAGAAACTTTGTGCTACAATTTTGAAAAATAATTATTTTTGTTGTTATAAGGCTGTTAAAATTGATGATTTGTGGAAATAATTTTAGGATTCAGCTAATTTTGTTCTAAAATTCTGAAAGCAACTCAATTTTAAATAAAGTTTTAGATAGATAAAATTATATTTATTAATTTCATAGACAGTATAACCAAGGAAAATAAATTTTTTTTTAATTAAATCCCATAATTTAACCAGGTAATACTTATTCATTAAATATACGAAATTTTAGTGTCTTGAAATCTAATCTAAGTTTTAAGTTATCTGATTTAATAAAATAAAATGAGGACTCAGGATACAACGCTTTTCGCTTTGCAAGAAACTAACACTCAACATAATCATTTAAAATAAGATATGAATACCCAAGGATATCAAAACAACTTGAAGTTTGAGTAGCAGCAGTTGCCTTCTCAGCTAAGAACTATTTAGGTCTATGATGACTTTGGGAAAATAAACATCGCAGAGATACAGAATCAAGCCATCAACTTATTCGAACCACTCTCAGCTAGATAATCATATATACTTATCTATTTTAGTAACCAATTAAATCATCTTCTTTTTTTTTTAAAAATTAAAAATTTATTTTCAAAAAATAACAAAATATGATATATCTTACTCCTGTTATTTTAATTAGAATCAGTTTGCAAATATATTTTAATTTAAATTTTTATTATCTTTTAGTAACAGTAAAAGTGGGACTTAAACGCTTGAATTTGTGAATAAATTTGGAAAAGACATCAACAACAACAATTAAAACCATCAAACTTCATCCAAGCCTCTTTTGAGCTAATAGAATCAAGATAGTTCAGCACACACAAAATCATTTTAAAATCTTCAACTGACTAAAAAATGTATTAGGATCAGCAAGCATTCAACCAAAATTATTTCATTAGAAACATCTTATCATTATAGTTCTATATAATTTGAATTGAACGAGGAAATTTAGAGAATAAATAAGTAAAGTCAGTTTATGCAGAAGAAGGTATCCCCATCCAAATCAAGACCTGAGCTCAACACCAGCAAGCACAAAGCGAGATAGCACCGTCCCAAATATCAATTAGAATAGTCTGATGTGGCAAATGCTTTTTTATTTAACTTTTTGCAAGACCAATGACGCAATAAAACACCACAATAGCGCATCAAATTGGATCTCCATAATTCTCAGATCAAGCTCATTTGGAAATCAGATTCTCCGGAGTAAAAGAAAAGCATCTCCAAACTATGAACCCACAATCTAACTACTTGAGGAGTTAGAACGGAGAAGAGGAACAAACATAAGTAGGCAAAGGTATCCTACAACATCGATTCAAATGAGGAGAGTAACATATCCAAACTAAGGAGTGAGAATCATGGGAGCTATATCACGAGCAATTATCATACTCAATCCAAATTCGAGAGGGTGCAAAATATTAGAATGGATCAATCAAATATAGGCATATCAGTAAGAGATATAGACCACTCTCAGCACTATACTGAAACTCTTGAATCTAAAGTAAATGAGGAATCAGCTGAAGATTAAGAGCAATAGATAGAAATAGATGCAGAAGTTGTTGAAATTCCTCAAAACACTATCCCAAATTAAATCAATCCAAATAATTAGAGGCTTAATTAAAACCCCAGCCAAAATATGCGATACTACTATGACCCTTCTACTAATACAGAGATCATTGAAAACCTTAATTTTCTTATTTGTTTAATTTATAATGAGGATTCTCAAAGAACTGAGGAAAATATTGATAATCAGGGATACAATTAAGATGTTTAGGAGGAGTTGACCTAACAAGAATATGCTCATATTTAAAACCAAATAGCTTATAACTCTCAAAACTAGTTACAGTATTAGCATTAAGTATCCAGCGGGTATGAATATAGCTCTCAGTAGAGACTTTAAAATTTAAGAATGAATGCAGCTAATAGGGCTCTCATTATAAACAAAGGGTACTCATAAGCGAGAAGAGTGCAAACTTAAGAAAAGAAATCCAGAAATCAAACAATAGGAAGTAGCTCTCAAACTTAGAATTACGCTGAGAGGTAAATGCCACAGAACAATAGATTTGGATCCTTATCAGCTGCCTAAACTATTCAACCCAATTCTAAATTATTTAAGAAATTAATATTCTTATCAAATTCAAGTGTGTTGTTTAATTATTAAATGATGCTTCTTCGATACATTTCTGGTTTAAATTATTTTTCAGTTAGAGAAACATTACAACTAAAGATTAGGGCACAAAACTCAAGATTAAAAGGCTCATAGATAAATTAAATGTTACTTTCAATCTTAATTTTTTAGAGAAGAGAAAGCAAAGTATCCAGAGTAAAAACTTCCGCTTGAACTCATCTACTAGATATGAATAGCCTGACTCAAAGTCAACCTTAGCTTACAATCAATCTTCTAAATTTAACAGCTCTTATAAGACAACAAATCTTCTCCAGAGCAGATCAAAGATTCATGAGAACCCTGATCCCTAAATACAGAAACATTATCAAATGAATGTCGAGTTCTTACATATATGAGAATATATAGAGTTTATAATTTGGGAGTTATACCAGTAATACAAGCACAAGCAGATGGAGCAAGTCAAAAAGTTTAAGATAGCAGATTACTACTCTCAGAACTAGGGGGACAATTCAGTTCGAGCAAAGTCATTTAAGGAAATGATGATCAGCTTATTGCAGAGGCAGAATAAACCTAAAATAGACTCCTTGCCTATCTCGAATTTAGATTCCTCACCTGTCAGGCAAAATCTAGTTAAAAACATTGAGTATAACTTTATAAATCAAGCTGCAAATTAAATAAGTCATTTGGGGTCCGATGCTCATTCTACAGCATTTAAGAAGAACGATATTTACAACAAGAGTGTTCTTAAGTACGCTGGCTCTCCCTATTTAGACGAAAGAGTGCAATATGAAATGAAAAGCCAAACTTCAACTAGATAAACTATTGAAGAGTAGCTGGTAAATGAGTTTCTAAACCAGAGTGACATCAACAACTTAGGGTTTCCCTAAATGATGCAAGGTGGAGATTCAACTAGAGGCCTCATAGATGTAGATATCCTATTTGATATAGTTCAAGCCTTCAAAGATAGTTAACTCTAGGATAATAAAGAGCAAGAAAAAGTTGGAGTTGAGATATATAAAGAGGATTAGAATGCTAAAATTGGTGAGGATTAAATTAAGGAAGAGGAGGAGTTCATCACAAATTTAGAAGAGGGCTAACTTCATCAAACTTCGTAAGAAGTAGATTTGGAGGTAGAACCAGTCACCAATAAGAAAAAGAATCAGAAACCTAATAGAAAGCAAAAATGGGCTATCATAAAAAAGTTTATCCAAAACAATCCACAGCTTTTGGTTGATGGGTCATTAGGGCCTGATTTTGAGAGATTGTATCTTGCAGGGGAAAAGAGATATGAGTAGAATGATCTTGCTACAAATCATGATGCCAAGTCTTTAGCATTTTTTTAAAGTAGATTTTTTATAGTGAATTTTTAAATATAAATACGTAGGACTGTCTTCATTCTCCTCTGATAAATTAAAATATGTTTTGATGAGGATTAAGACTTCTGCTATCTCTTTTGCTTCTCTTCTTGCAACTTCCAAATAGTTCTAAAAAATGTATAAAATTAAAACTTTAAAAAGAGTGCTTACTGTTCCCTGATATTAGAATATTTTTCCGAAATATTTGTGATAATCGCATAAGAAGCTTAATATGAGTTTGACTAATTCTTCTGATATCACATTCATATAAACTATGAAAATGCAATTCTATCATATTTTTTAATTATTATTATTTAATAATTGATGTTGAAATTGAGTTGTCGAAGCAATATGGATTTGTCTGAATTTTTCTGTCCAAGGTCTTTTTCATCTGCGTCTGTAAAATCCATGATCTTTTGCTTCATTGATGAAACTAGTCCCTCTCTTTCCGCTATCATTTGCAGGATTTTAATTATCCTCACCCTTATCACGAAGAACTCCTTGCATCGTAAGAGAAGCTTAGTCAAAGTCTTTGAGTCTTTCTATATAAGCAAGATTACTTAAACTAATAATTCCCACCTCTGTGTAGTAGTAATGCATTTTCACCGATATCTTCTCTAGCCCAAGATCCTAGCACTGTCTTTGTATAGTGTTGAAGGTCTTTGAAAAGATTTGTTGGAGAGTGTTTGACTTGTCAAAAGCCTTTTCATTGAGTCTGATCATGTTTATCATGTAATCTATGTCATCATTCGAGTACAGAGCTGAGTCATTTATGCTATAGACTGATTAGAAACTACCTAAGTAAAGAATTCTCTTACAATTGAGTTTCCTGCTGCTCGGGAGTCTCGACGAACCTTCGTAATGGAGAATCATACCAATCAATATATTGAATAATGCTCTCTTAAAATGATCAATGTGGTTTTAAAGTTGCTTATCGTATTTGTGCCTCCTTCTTTCCCTATCTCTTTAAGAGGATGTCATACTTCTTTCAGATTGCAAGTCCTCAGCAACTCGAAATTATTGCTGGCCTGTTGAAGATATTTAAGCATCAGTCCTGAGTCCAGCTGATACAGTTTCCGATCCAAGCCTCTTCCTTGCGCTATTGCCTCCACTTCGTATTTTTATTTTATCTCTGGTTGAACTCTGGTTTTAATAGGGAGCTAGCTAGGTTAAATAAGGCTGGTCACTCATTTAAGTCGATAGCTTTTTCTAATTTGTTAGTTTCCTACTTCCCACTTGCCTACCTTGGGACATCTGACTCATAAATGTTAGATGATAAATTATAATAGAGTTTTATACAAGATTAGTTTAGAAGTGCTGAAGTAAATTAAAAAAATTTTGATTCATTATAAATGTTATTAACATTGGAAATTAAAATTTAATGAGTTTAGACTTTTTAAATAAAATTAATTGCCTCTTAATATCTTTAATTATTTAGATAATCTGTGTTAACTATTTATTTCACTTTATTACAATTCAGTTACCTATTAATTGCTTGGTTATCTTTAGTGGACTTCAGATATTTTTCTGTTAGGGAGGATAGAGCATGGAACCATCTTTTACAATGAATTATTATAGGTGTGAGACTATCCTTGTGAACTCATATCTAAATCTTGGTTCAACTATAAATTAGTGCAATCTATAATGATAACTGCTGCTGCTGTAAGTTGATTTTGTATCTCATCTGGACTTAGACTACGGCCTGAGAGAGCTGAAGTTATTATCTTCTACTATCTGGCCTCCTTAATTTGCCAAATATTTCATCTGTAGCCCCATCGCATAATATAAACGATTAATTTTAAAGTTAAGCAGACTTTTCTCTTTGCTAGTTGAAGGAGAAAGGCCTCTCTTCACTTAAAGTAAATAAGAATATACAGACTTTTCTTTCTCTAATTGAGTATGATATATAGCTTTGACTATTAATTTAAAACAAGCATGAGCTTTCTCTTGACTTGGAGTTATGATTGGTTTTGAGACAAACTTTCATGAAGTCTTTAGTAGTGGGCCTGAACCGACTTAGGATAAGCACTCTGACTCTGAGAGCCTCTCTCTTCTCTCACTCGCAGCAACGTCTGCAGCTTTCTGAAGGATACCTTTTAACTTCCATTGTCTATAAACAATAATTAGATACACTAATAAATTAATGACCACAAATTAAACTTTAAATGCTTACTTCTTATTGAAGAATCGAATCCTTCTTTCTCTGAAGCATTTGCAAAAGACTTGCCAACTACTTATATTCATTTAGGATGAAATTTTAATTATAATTTTGATGAGGAAGATAAGCAGTCGCATTTATCATAATAATTAAGTATAGCGATTAGTATTTTTATCATTATAAGTACATGTAGAATAAGTTGCGAGTTATAGAGCTAATAATTTATCATACAAGTCTCGCCATTAATATAAGCATCTTTATAATACTCTCCAAACTTATTTAATTTATCAAAAGCATTCAAATTATCTATTTTTGTTACAATTAATAAATTTATTCGAGTTTTTAAATTAATTAAATCTTTCTCTGATTATATAATGGAAAAAGCATAATTAAAAAGAAAGCCTCATTTTACGAAAACTAACTGATCATTTTTTAACTCCAAAAATAATATTTATTTTAAATAGCTTCCAAATGACGAATATAACATTAATAAAGAGACCTCATCTCCTCCTGGAGTAAAAAGGTTAGGCTTCTCGCTCGATATAAAATATCGAAATGCCTTACTCATTTAAATTATTAAAATATTGTATATTCCTTGGGTCCCCTCCTCTCACCTTGGTTGCAGGTTTGCGAGCCAGATTGAGGTCGAAGAATTTCTCCTTCTGATCAGTCTGCTTCTCAACTGCCTTGAGATTGAAGCACTTTCTCTTGTAGGCAGAAGCGTTTGATCGATTGACATACTGCAACTGAAACAGCACATCATACTGGTTCTAGCTCTGATTATCCTGCTGTGAGTAGTCTACTCTACAGTGGCGAGTGCGCAGCTTCATCGGATGCTACGAAGCCACAGCAACCTCTACCTCCTGCTGCACCTCTTCGACTTGAGGACGGTCAGATTCCGACTACTCTGATGAGTATTCAATCAGATCCCGTCTCCAAGAGAGACCTTACAAAGTCATCCAGTGATTGATCTGAGCGTTATTCGATACTTTGAAGAGAAGCTACAATACTCTCCTCCGAATCGAAGTCGGAATTCTTTTCCTCAAGGCTTACGAGGTTGCTCTCAAGGAAGTCGTTTCTCTTTCTCTTCTTTGAGCTTCGGGCAAGAGCTTGCTCTTAGAGAGAAGAAGTTGAAGACTCACTCTGCTAAGTCTGCTGATTAGCTTTAATTCATTAAAATTATATCCAAGATATATACTAACTTGGATGTCAGGTGAAATCTTGGAAGGCTCGCTTGAACTTTCCGACCTCTTACCGAACGAGAATGATTTATCACTAGCGGTAGAGAAGACCTACTATGAGGAGAGCTCATTCTTTCTCTTCGTCTCTTCTTCTAACCTTTGGATTTAATCCTTGTCCACTTGAGAACCGAAGAAGGACTAGGCCCTGATGTAGTCAGCCATCTAGGTAAGCATGTTGGAGTTCCCTGATCCTCTGAAAGCTTCAGGGTTATTTCCATCACTACCTTGAGGAAGATTATCTACTGCTTGTGGATGGATTTCAGCTCCTGATTCTGCAAATCTCTTGCTCATTATAAGTTTTGCTTTAATTAAGTTTAATTTCTCATAGAGATCTAGCCAAGATTACCTTGCTTAGGGACTATCTGGTGGCGTCCTTGCCCTGACTGAATCTTGAAAGGATTCTAAGCGAATTTGGGAGGCTTCGACTTCGATTCTTCAACTTAGTCGTCAATAAATATGATAAATAAACATTTGATCACGATCTCTTGCACCATGAAAACCATTGGAGCCTTCTCGCGTGGATTCCTCTTGCTAAATTATTAGCAAGACTTAATTTCATGAATTTATAATAGAAAGGCTAGTGATCCACATTCCTCCTCTTGTTCTCTCCAAAGTCAGGAGTGCTTGACTATTGATCAGGATGTGGCCAGCTCTAGTTGGGTTCTTGTGATGAGGCCGACTGCTCCTTGCTTTCCTCTTCCTCAAATTGCTGCAGCTTCCTTCTAGTGGCTGCTGGCTTAATCTCTTTACGAGATTGTTTTTGAGACTCCTTCGGTCCCTGGTAGAGGGGATGCTCAGTGTAGATCTTCATGTCAATGTCCTTCGCTTTAGCAGAGGATTTCTCCTTCTCATTTACAAAAATGCTATATTCTGCTCTTGAGCCTTTGGACGAGTAGTCTTGCTCCTCTTCATCTTTGAGAGATTGGTGCGAGCAATAGGAGGGGCCTTCTTTCTTGTCTAAGACTTAGACTTCTGTTGAATAACAATAACAATAATAATAAATCAAGGCATTTTTAGCTTAGTTTTATTAAATGTCTTGACTTTACTTATAACGAGATGCCCTCTCCTTAAGCTACATCCTCATGTTTAAATAATAAAGAGAGCAATAATAATAGTTGCAGAGGAGCTTGAAAAGATTTTTGGTCTCGTAGCTTTTAGTAAGAATGGTGACCAAGCAAGTGTCTGGACAAGACTTCACTTCCTCTCGTGAGACCATTACCTTGAAGGCTGGTGGTAGGGAGTCATAGTCCTCATTGGAGATGGTGAACTCTTTTTAATGAAATTGACTCTAATAAATAAATAGTCTTCTTCTTCTATAAATCTTTAAGAGATTCTGCTTATCAAAGGTAAGATATTGTTCGCGGAAAATCAGAGAAGAAAAGAAATTTGAAATCAAGAAGTGAATTTGTAATCTCAAAATAATTTAGAACAAAGTAGTAGACAGTTCAGCGAACTATTGCAATTTAAATGTAAAATGCCTTAAATAGTTCTCATTTAAAATTAAAAAAACATGTTTTAATCTTGCTATTTCTTTACTTAAACAATGAATTCTTTAATTCTTCATCCATATCCTATTTTTGATTGTTGTGAGTATTTAAAAAAAACTAAAAGATTCATATGTTTAATTTGATATGAATTTGTTTTTTATTTTAGGCTTCTATATTTGCGTGAGATATGATAGTAGTGTTTGCAAATATAGTTAGAACTAATGGCAGAGTGCATTAGAAGCACTTACTATAGATGATATCTATGTTTTCTCTGTTCATGTTGTTGTGGAATGTTGTGTGAAAGACAAAAAGTTGTAGTTGTTGTGTAGTAGTATGTTGTTTTGATGTGAAATCAATTAATAAATTATAATTCCTCTCTTTCCATCGCTTAAATAGCAGCAAATATTACAAAATATAGGGGAAATCTAAACTTATATCACTTCAGTATAAAAATTATTTTATAAAATGAGTGCTGATTATATAATATGCAAATACATAATACTTGATATAATTAATTAGTCTGTTAAATATAATTTCATTAAATCTGATGAACTCTAATGAGATGGAGGGAGTTTGAATGATGAAATCTAATTTCAAATTTATAAATTACAAGTTTAATCTTGCTAAAATGAGTGTACAATAAAATTCAAATTTGCCTTAAGCTCAAAGCATTCCTGTGCAAGTTGAAGAGCAAAGCTTATACGAGTAGCCCATCTTGAATGAAGGTAGAGCACTCTCATTTAATCTATTGTAGATGACAAAATTCTATAATACATTTAGATTAAATTAGATGAGCCTTGGGGTATGTTGAGAGCCCTCACTGAAGATAGTCCTCTGATTGAGATGATGACTCCTTAGTTTTCAATAGGGAGAAGCAGTCAATGCACCATGAAGATTGAAGATCGCAAACTTTCAAATCTTCACTGCAGACTCAACGTCTCTACTGACACAAAAACTGGCAAGCTTGTGTCTTTCTTGAAAATGCTTCTTTCATTGGGACTCGCTTTTTAAATATAATTTAATAAGGAAACGAATTAGCATAATGATAATTAGCAAATTTGTCTAATATTTTAAAATGACTTTTAATAGATTAATTTTGGGCTATTAAACAACCAATTTTAAAACATGATTACATATATGCAAAACATTTGATTGAGAGGATAATTTTTATAGCCTGTTGTTGTTCCCTGAATATGTAACCCTTCTGATTAAAATTGAGACTTAAATTAAAATTAAAAATAAGTTAATCAAAATCTAGTCTTTATCTGCATCTAGCTCAAATGATTTTAGAGTGTTAAAATTTGAACTTTATATTAACTTATCTCAGACTTTGTTTTTTTTTGAAATATTGTTTTATATATAATGACAGTCCATAAAAATTACATTAATTTTGCTTGGATCCCTCAGAAGACTCTGTAAGCAAATATCCACTCACTTCGACTTTTTAAACTTCATATATCCCATCTAAAATTAATTTGTCAAATGATGAAATGGAACAAAGCTTTAATTCAATTTTTAAGTTTTAAGAAACTTGATTTTACAAATTGATGTTGATTATAGATTGAGCTTGGTAAGCGAGAAGTTTTGAAGAATGGGGATAGGTTTTTCTTACTCTAGAGGAGCCCCACTACACCAGATATCATAGATGCTTATGGATTTGAGCTCCTGCTGCTTAAAGAGTACCCCGACGCCTGGCAAAACGATCTGCACCCCTAGCTCTTCAAACACTTGTCCTTCCCGACTTAAATTTATATTTCGATTGTGCCCAAAGTTGCTCCACCAAGGAAAAACAAAAAACGCCCTATTATAAGTGAGGTGATCGCCGAGTCAAAGGTAAACTACTCTTTCTTCAATTTACTTGTAGCTTCTAACAGAAGAAGAATTGAATGAGCTTTCCTCCTCAAAGAGGAAAAAGATCTATGACGATATTGAGGAGTTTAGCTCAGAATTTTTAATATCTGGATTATTGCTGATTTTTAAGTAGAATTCGAATGCCCTTGCTGTTTTTGCTTTTTGCACAACCCTATCACTTTTAAACCGTGCAGGCATATCATTTGCTGCTTTTGCTATGAGAAATATCAAGAGAGTAACAACTATTGCATTTTTTGTGGGTGCTTGAAAAGCTCTGAGGGCAAATTTTCTGAAAAATCTAAACTTCTAGATAAGCTATAAGAGGAAAATCCTTCTTCCCTACTTTAATTTAGACCTTTCAAAAATGTTTTCCCCCTCTAATAAAGCCAATAATCCACTAATTATTAATTTTAAGCAGCAGTGATGTGATAGTGAACGAGAAATTGGCTTTTAGAACTGCTCTGACTAGAAAATATATGCTATTTTACTTTGGAGACAAGACCTACCAACCCAATCAAAGAGACTATAAGAAGCTCCAGAAATATACTGGGGAGACTCTAGAAAAATTCACTAGACAGATACTTCCTATAATAAAGCCTTAGGGTGACCAGATATAATCAAACTTATATGTGCGTATTTATAAAGATTGCAGAGAATAGATGAAAGGACTGAGAGCATCAACTTGAAACTCTATTCTCCTAATGATATCTTGATTCAGTTAAATCTATTAAAGCTCATAATTTCTATGCTCCCAATTTGCTCACTTCGTTAAGCGATTTCTCATTCAGCTGTCATGAAAAGAAAGAGAGGCTTTCATGAAGGGATGTCTTAGAGGCAAACCAGATTTTTCAATTTTTTTAATCTATTATGATGACTTGGGAGGAAAGATTGTGAAATTTGAGGGGATAGAGGTGAGCTAACTGATCTAAATATTTCCGGGAGGAGACTTAAAATGATAATTCTTTATAATTTATTAGTTTAAAATTTGAGATTGAAAGTATTGCTCTAATTCTATTATTATAAATGATAGAATAATAAAATTGTGAAATTTCATGGCATTACATAAATTATTTTTCATTATCTCAACTATTTACAACATATTTGTTGGCCAATAAACAAAAAATTTAATATCTTCTTTAAACTGTCTGCATTCCTCAGCTGTGAGATAAGATATCTCTTTTCATTAACTCAAATAAATTAATGGGAAATATTATAGCTAATAACTTATTGGGAACTCAAAAACAAAAGTTATGATGCCAAATAGCCACTACATCCTTAAATTCATTTATTTAGTAAATAAATTAATACTATAATCAAATGAACTTCCTCCTATAATCATAAGTGAGCTTGCTTCACGATTTAAAAATTTCTTACCTATTTTCTATTGATTAAATGTTTGACTTCATTCTCTGCAAAATGAAATCAAATATTTATTTTATTAAAAAAATGCATCTATAAAAAGTTAAATCGTTATAAACAATATGCAAAATCAATATGAGGATTGATTGAAAATTTAAATATTTGCGAATTGACTAATTTGAAATTGAAATCTAAACTTTTGCTTAACTTTAAAATGGAGGAAAATAGAGATATTCTAATTCAGCAGCGGATTGCTGAAGAGCTGCGCAATGAAAATGCTAGCTACCTACCTGCATGCTTTAAGCCTGGTAAGTCTAAGTACATTTTTATAATCCTCATAGATTATTTAATTCTATAATAAATAATAAATATAAAATATTATAAAAGGTACTTTATTCTCCAAATTAATCTTTACCAAAAATAGGATAGAAACTATTTTAATTATTCTAGTATCTAAATATAGATGAAGTTTGGGGCCTTTTGAGAAGTCTTTCGGGAGATGGGGCTGAGTATCAACTGAGGGACACCTAATTTTCAATAGGAAAGTCAGTCTAGTGCAACTTGCGGATCTTTGACAAGGGCTTTTCCTAATTGTATGGTGAGTTCTCTTGCTTCATAACTATTTTTTATTGAGTATAAATTATACTTTAAAATAATAAATTAAACTAAAAAACAACAAAAAAGTCAATAACTATGATTAAGAATTTTTAATTGTTGAATTTAATAACTTATACTTACAAAGAAGATAGTTTAGCATTTAGTATTTTGTCCTATTTGAAATAAAAAAATTGTTGCTTTTTTGAAACATCTTTAAATATAATTAGACTATGAATGAGAGTTGACAATTCATTTTATTTTTTACCAAAAAGGGAAGTTTATATTTCTTTTTAGTGTACAACAGATTATATATCTTGTATATCATCTGCATTGAGAATATAGAGAAACTTTATACTTTTTGTTAATTTTTTCTCTTAATAGATGCATGGGTGAGTAATTAATTTTACTTGATCATGGACAATTTTCAAATATATAAGCATAATTAGAAGGTATCCCAACGTAGTGAGTCAAACCACCCCTATAAATTGTATTGCAGACTGAATGCTCTCACTCATCAAGGCACAGGCAAGGTGTTTGTCTCCTTGGAGAACGTGTCATAACTCGGAACTCGCCTTAGACCTCATTTTTTATATATCAAGCACATGAAGGTTTCGAGATGCCGCAAAAACTGGTAAGTCACACAGAAATCAACTATCATCAAAGTCATAATCTCAAGATTTCATCAGTAATAATTTAATTTATCGCACATATTAAAATAAAATGATTACTGAAGGAGCTGGATGCGATGTACCCGTTTCATTGCCAGCATGCGTCCACGGCTAACCTACTCTTCCTGACACATTTTATGCATGAGTGAGGGCCAGTATGTGATGTTCCTAACTGCCCTCTAAAGTTATTGCGTTGATGGTCAAGTATGTGAATGCTTAGCAAGCTATATACTTCATATTTTACTTGTAAATAGAATAATTAAAAAAGAATAACTAATTCTTATTATAATCAAAGTTTCCTTAGATAATATAAACTAATTTTAATTATTTTACTCTTTATTTAACAATTAATTTTTAAATTATTTTCTTCTTAAAGTCGAAACTCTAATTATTTTTATATTATTCATTGAATCATAGGTTATGTTTAAGTTCATATCCAATTTAATCAAAATTATTGCAGAATAGAGAACTCAAAGTTTTGACATTATCTAGATGGCGTTTACGTTTTTAATAATTAAACATTTAAATTTTGAATGGATGGAACTTCCTATCTTCAGCCAAGATTCATTGAACTTCAAATGCAAGTGGGAGAAGTAGCCATTTACACCAATATGTCAACCTTTACATTACTTCACTTCTAAGTAACTTTCTTTAAATTTTATCTTAAATGATGCTTTCCTAAATACTCTCAATGGCTTTATCTAAAAGGACAAATATAACTTCAATAATTATAATATTTATTCTTAATACGCAGATTCCAACAAACTAATTATATAGCTAGAATTTAATTAATCACATCAAGGTGAAGATTTTCAGTGTAATAAGTTGAGAGTTGATGGGTGTGGTGCCAGTTCTCCATTCCTAAGTTCAATGATACTTCTTGGCATCTCTGAAGTAGAAGTTCACCACTCCATTAAAATTTATAAATGTCTTAATTATTAAAAAAACAGACATATAATCAACTTTAGCTAGAATAGAGTTTTGATTCAAATTTTGACTACTTCCTTGATGTCAAGAATATTTGTATTAGTAATTCTGGGTTTGTTTAATTCACTACTCCCAATATCAAGCAGGAATTTGCAAGAATAGAGAACTCAAGAGGTACTTTGACATTTTAAGATGGCGTAATTGAGCAAAGAATATATCTTACCACATCATTATATACAAACGCCAATATTTTGAACTCGATGAAAGTTTCACTATCTTCACTCTAAGTCTCATGAATCCCTCACAAAACACAGAGTTGGGTGAGAATAGTAGGATTCTCATTTACTACTACGATGATGATGTCAACCTATTACATTTATTTAATCTTCTCAAAATAACTATCTTTAAAATTAATTATCTATAAATGATGCTTACTACACTAAACTCACTCTTAATGGAGCTTATAATGTAGAAAGACGCAAATATAACTTCAATAATTATAATATTTATTCCTAGTATACTTCAGCTATTCCAAAAACTAATTATATAGTTAGAGAATTTAATTTAATCAGATATATAAAGGATGAACTTTATTTTAAGTGATAATTATAAAGTAATGTATAGAGTTGAAACTACTCCAGGGTATGGAATGCATTACTATTCTTTTAGCATGTCAATTCCTTACATTTCTAGAATAGAGAATCCTGCTAAATTTTTCTCAAGATACCAATTAAATGCTTTCATATTTCATCCGAATTATTAATTAGATATTATAAATAACTTACACTTCTTTATCAATTTTATTTTTGCAAATATGCAAAATCACATCAGTAACCTTTTAAAAATTTTATAGTCTAAATCAATTATTTTTGCAAAATGATTACAAATTTTTTTATTTAATAAACTATCGAAATTTCATGCTTAAAGTCTTTATTTGATATGAATTATTAGCAAATAAGCTTAAGCTCATATTTAAATAAATATCTAGTTTAACTAATAAATCAATCTTCTAATTATAGATAAAAATAAAAGACTTATTTATTTATCTATCATGTTGTATATATGAAAAATGTTGCATAAATATAAATATTTTAAATTATAAATCTTATAGCATTACTACATAATCTTAATAGGGCTTATAATGTAGAAGAGAAATTTAACTTCAAAATATAAATTTACTAATAAGATTCCAAAAACTAATTTATATGAAATTTAGATTTAATCTATATCTAAAGTATGAATTTATTTTCTAGTGTAATTTATTAATTAATTTATAATTGAAACTTTTACTTCAGGTTGAATATTACTCTATTGAATAAATATTTAATTTGTAGGCATTTTTAGAATGAAATTTGCCTAAAATCTTTTTTCAAGATTTACAAACTGTTTCATACTTCTCACTCCGAATTATTACTTAGATATTATAAATAGACTTTCCTGTCTTATATTAATATACTGGCATGCAAACTAATGCATATATTTTCATCAGTAACACTTTTTAAAGATTGAGCATGGTGGGCGTGCTCAGCTTTTGAATGGAAGCAAGTTTTTCTTGCTGAAGAAAACTCTATTGCCTATTTCGGTAATAGTTGAGACTTACGGGTTTGAGTTTTTGCTGTTCAAGGAGTACCCAGACTTTTGGGCTAACAAACTTCATATTAGCCTCTTCAAGCTTTCTTTATATTATATAGCCAAATTAGGTAGTAAAATTAAAATATAAAGTATATCAATGAAAGAGCAAAAAGAAGCATAAAATCGTTATGTAAATGTAAAAATATTCAAACAAGGCGAGAAAGAGGAGTTAACTTTGGACTAAGTTAATATTACAGAAAAATTAACATCTCTTGATTATAAAATGGCCAAAACTATCAAAAATGTACTTGATACAATGAGAGTGAAATTTATCTAATTTACATAAAAGTTAAGTCAGTTGTAATAAAATTTCAAATAAAACAGATATTTACTCATATTCGAATCCAAATTCACTAAAATTTAATATAATATTTCTCTAGACGAGGAGAAAATAAAATATGTGCAACCTTCTCTACCTTCAACTGGCTAGAAGAAGAGAGGGCCGGATGAAATTTCTAAGTCCAAGCTTGGGAATAAGCATCAGATTAGGAATGAGGATGATCTCTCTTCTGACGACAATGAAGAGGGCAAGTGGAGTGGAAAAGCACTGAGTGAGAAAAAGAAGAAGATGATTTCTATTTCGGAAGAATTTAATATTAATGTTTCTGTTTACTTATCAGAATTTCTATGCTCGATCTGCCTGTCATTTTTCATAGAACCTGTCTCCTTCATCCCTTGCATGCACGTTTTCTGCAGAAGTTGCTATAGTAAGCTATAGGAGTAAAATCGTCCTTAACGTCCTTAATGCCCTTAATGCAGAGCTCATATTAATGAAGTCTAAGAGAATAAGTGGATAGAAAAAGTGATGACGAAGTTCGCCAAAGTTTTCCCCTAATTTAAATTTGAGAAAGGAGTCTCTAAGGAGTAGAATTAACCCAAAACTGACAAAGTTAAACCTAAAACTGCTTTTGCAAATCTATTTTCGGAGGAATTGCGATTTTAATATAGGAGGACAGGAAATATTGATCATGATACTCACATAATGAACGGATAGATTCAGAGAGCTATTATTGATTGCTTTTACAAAGGAGAAACTTATTTTAATTATAAAGAAGAATTTAATTGAAAACAAAATTCCTTTTAAATTTAAATAAAATGATTAAAGTAAGTGATGGCTGAGTAAATTAAATCTAAATAATTATTATAAATTTTATATCATTACAAATTTCAAGGGATTACAATTTGACATGCAAGAAAGGATCCATTTTATGCAGGATAGTAAATAAAGAGAAAAATTCTCTAAGTGTGATCTCCCATTTAGGAAGGCGAATGGCGATGTAATCATGATCGATAAGAACACCAGCAAGATGAAGAACGTACTTCAAGTTTTTGTCCCTCGCTTCTCTCAACACTGTCAGTTCGTTAGCGAACTCAAGACCTCTCTCTTCCTTCTTTACAAGGTATTCGTAAGGGAAGATCTTGTAAGCATACTCTTCTTGTATGATGGTGTCTCTTCGCATCAGCAAGGTGGAGGTAATTCTCTTTCCATTTATATGAACTCTGTTAAATAAAAAAGATTTGGGCGATGATAATTTTTACTTGTGAAAATTAAAAATAATAACATTTTTTGCTTCCTTATTCTCTAAAAGCAAGCTGAGTTTTTAAAACTTAATATATAAGATTTGGAATTGGTTTTATAAGTGTCTTTACTAATAAATAAATGAATGTATTAAAATGATTTAGTCACTCCTTAGTGCTTTTTCTTTCTCTCTCCCCGCATATGTATTATATATGTAAAATAAAACTTATTATTTCTCTTTTAATATTTTTAACTGACTTCTTCTATGCTTTAAATTCTGACTAAAAAGTGCTTTTGTTAAATTTACTTAAGATAGGGCTAAGTAACTTGATCCATGGATAATGAGATATGTTGTGGGTGTTGCAACTAAGAGAGAGGAAACTCTTGAAAGGAGGAGGATATATGCTAAAAATAGGAAAGAGAGAAAGGAAAAGCAAAAGCTCAAGTATAAAAAGAACTAGAAGAAGGTAGAAGAGCAGGAGAAAGAGGAAGAGGAAGGAGAGGAAGGGGAGGAAGGAGAGGAGAGAGGAAGGGGAGGAAGGAGAGGAAGGAGAAGAAGGAGAAGAGGAAGAAGATCACTGAGAATCTCATTTTTCACCTTTAAGATGAATCAAACCCTAAATATCCTTTGTAAACTCTAACTATAGCTTCGTAAAGTTTCATTATGTGCAGTGTTTGCTTAATGGAGGAACTCACATGATCTCTCTGACATCATAATTTGAAAATAGACTACATCTTACTTCTTTAGGGAAAATTTGTGGGCTTTCAATTGTAGATCATTTCCTTCATTCTGATGATGATAAAGTATTTAATTAAAGCTATAAATGGTGCTGCAGTTTTTGAGTTTGAAAGAAATCACTTGTTGATTAATTTTTATGATGAGCTTTGAAGTAGAGCAAGGATGGTTAGGTTGAGATTCACTACTATAGAACTTTTAATATGATCATAAATTCAAATTTGTTAGTCATTTTGAAACTCAAATTGACTCTTTAAAGATAGAAAAGCGAAATTAATTTATTTGTCAAAAATTCAAAAGAAAACTATTTAGGATTACTATATAAAAATACTAAAATAGGTAATTATTCATAAATTAAATAATTACAAGATAAAAACTAATTATTTCTATGGTTAAAAGGAAAGCCCTAATCATTTATCTTTTGACAATTGCCTAATTTTACCTAATATACCTATACTCCAACTATAAAAGCTGCTAAATCAAATAACAAGACTTACAAACTCAGATAGATTTAACTATAATAAATATATTTGATTTTCGGGAAATTTACTTGAGCAGATAATAATTAGACGCTAAGATTTAAATAAGTGAAGATGAATGTCTGAAAGAATTTGGATTTTTCAATTTGATTAATCCAGTAGCCGCCTTTAGATATGCATGGAGACCTGACACTAGAGTTTTCCCGTATGATGTATTTCCTGCTCCAGCTATCAGTACAAATTATATGCAAAGAGCTTAACCTTTAAATAGTTGACAATGGTGATAACGATGGAAAAATTTTACCTGATGTTGTCGTTCCTCAAAATATAACAACTGATACAACTTCCTGTGTCCCTGGGAAAATTAGAAATGGAAAATGCGATAAGTAAAATAATCAGCTAAAATGCGGGTGGGATGGAGGAGACTGCTGTCTTAGCACTTGCCAGAAAAGTTGCGATAAACCTAGTAAATAATTTAGTCATTTAGTATATAACTCTGCAAGCATTAAATGCTGAATTTTCTATCATCCTTAATTTAACTTAATTGTTCTATAACTTATTCATAACTAATGGTAATTTATATCTTCTTAAATTTTTTAGGAACAAACTGCACCTATACTTGCGGAGTTGCAGGTTATAGTTGCTTAGATCCTAATGCAGGTTGTCTCTATTGTAACACAAACAATGGCCAGTGTATTGCTCAATCATTGTGCTTAAATGGCACAAAAAAAGATCCTTACATGATCATCAGGAGATATGTAAGTGCTCTTATTATAACTGTAATAAATTTATAGCTCGACAATTGCTATGCATACTCTTGGTCCATGGGAAACTCCAGAACAATTAACTCCTATTGTGGCAAAGACCCTAACTTCACAGTAGTCCACGACCCTAGTAATCCATCTTAGCACTATCCAGGTTGTGGATTACCTTGGGATGAGTGTAAGACTTAGTTCATTCAAATTTCTTAAAGGCACTGTACTTCCCTGCTGCGATGATGCTATCAGATATGGATTGAGTAGCTTGAATTGCAACTCCTCTGTTTTGACTTATGCTTTCTTCTCCGCCATAACTCAATCATATCAGAATCAGCTAACATCTTGCTAGTCTTACTTTATGACCTGCTTCAAAAATGTCATGGCTTATAAGGGATAGTGCTGTTAATGCAATTACGGATGGACAGGGCTCGATTGCACGGTGCCAGTTTGTATACCCCCTTGCGTTAATGGAGTTTGTGTGGGACCAGATACTTGCTAATGTGACAAAGGATGGACTGGCCAAACATGCAGTGAAGGTTTCTTTAATAATTATTATCCAAGATGTATTGAGAAAAAAATTGATTTAAATATTTTTAAGGTATTTGCAAGAAATGTGTATATGGACTTTGCCTTGCCCCAGATGTTTGCCACTGCTTCTATGGCTATGAAGGAGCTAGGCTTGCTAATTACTCTGACACATGTTAATGCAACGACGGCTGGACAGGGCCAGAAATTAATAAATATGCCCTCTAGGGTGTAACAATGGCTATTGCGTTGATAATTTTACCACTGAATGCTACCCGGGTTACTATAGCAGCACAGATACATCACTTTGTGATAAAATAGACTGTAAAATTTTCGATGAAAACTGCTTTGATTTCTATTTAAATGCAGGTTGTAATAAATAGATTGCACTATGGCAAGTTGCACAGAATGTGAACTTAACTTTTATCTCGACACAACTACATAGAAATGTGTATCATGCCAAAGCAAGTACGACCTATTCATATATATATTGAACTTATAATTTTAATATTGTGCCTTAATTGCGATGCGAATTCTTGCTTGGAATGCTATTGGCCCTATAGATTAGATCCTTTCACTTTAACTTGCTAAACTTCTGGTAAAATATGAAATGATTATTTCCAATATCACTGTAATTGAAACTTAGGGAACTTTTACTGTGTATGTTCATCGTTTATATGAAAGTAAAGGAACCATTACTGTTGATTATGAGCTTTCATAATCTACCCCATATCACACAAGAATATGAGAAATTATATTATGAGCAAAGCATCACAGCTAAGGTCTACAAACCATTCTATTTGATTTCATATTAAAATTATAGTAGAAAGAGACTATCAAATGCTTATCGGCGTCACTAACACCTTGATCATTTATTCATATTTTGAATAGTGGAAAAAACTAATGGCAATGATCTTTTCATAGTTCAGCTTCTTAATGAAGATGCTTCTTCAGCTGAAATTATTAAGAGCACTCATTTGTCCGCTGAATAGTACAAAGTTAATTTCATCGCAAAATATTTGACTCTAAAAGGTGTGAAGGTCTTTGCAACTACTCCTACTAATTCTATAAAATGCATTACTACGATAATACACGATATCTCTCAATTCATATTGAAAATGGATTTATCCTCACTCCGAATAGAGACTTTCCTAATTTTCCAGACTTCATCTTCGACTTCAGAGTAATTAACTTTTACTGTTACTTATAATATACATTATACTTTTATTCACTATTTACTTTGAGTGATACCTCAAGTGCAAAATTTTACATAGGTTCAGTTTTGATTTATGATACTGGCGCATTCAACTGCTTTGAGCTTTACTATGCTGCAGGAGAAACTTGCTGCTAGCAGGTTCAAAAATTCACAGTTAGCACCCCTTTCGATATGTCTGGCAATAACCTTACTATTTATTATTTCTCATATTTGAGGATAGATTTCAGACACCAGGAAGGAACACCTTGTATCAGAGTATTTAGAGAAAGCACCAGCCTAACTATAAATTCTCTAGATGGAGAAGCATATGCACCCACTGAACTCAGAGAAAGCCCTTACATCGTCTAGCCTCTTATCAATAAGGATCTATTAGACTACGCTACAACTGGATTCAATCTTTTATTTTGACTGATATGTTCATAGTCAAGTTTATTAACACTAATACGGAAAGTTTGATCCCAGATGATACAATTTATTATTTACTCTCCAAGCAGCCATAGATAACATGATAGTAATTCAACCCAGGGATATCTATGGAAACAAAATAGAAGGAGTTTTTATTCGCTCTCATTTTATATTAAGTTACAAATCTGCTATTCACAGCTACTTTATATGATGGTGCTAACACAGTTTATAATTAACATTATATTTTTCATATTAGATTTTTATAAGTTACTGGGACAAGCTACTACAATCCAATTTTAAAACGATACGAACTTTTAATATACCCAATCAAAACTACTTAAAATGCAGTTTTAAAAATCCAGGCTGAGAACATAGATATTTTTGGCTCACCATTTGAAATCAACGTCATTCCAGGGACCCTGTAAGTAAAGTGTAAAATATTAATATTTCTAGATTCATTGGCGCATAGTGATTGGCAAGAGTTCAATAGTGGGAAACTATTAGACAAATGTTTTATCAACAAGCTTTGCAGCATTTAGGTAAGAGATTATAGAAATAATTATTTTAGCTGACCCTCAGAGATGCTGAAGGAAACATAGTGGATGTGCCCGAGCTCCTAGAAGCTTCCGATTTAGATGCTAGAATCGTCGGACCCTATGGCGACCTAAACTCTGCAACTCAGTAGCCAGAAACTCTCTACCTGACACAGTTTAATAATTCTCTTTCATCTCAAGGACTTTACTATATCCAATATACACGCTACTATGTGGGGTACTACTTTGTCTATATCAATCATTATTTAGTTGGCTTTTATTTATCTATATTAGATTAAGAACAGAGCAGGCTCCTTTTTTCCCAATTAACATTACAGTCACAACTAATAGCGTTGATCCACCTCACACAACGATCATAAGCACAAATTATTAAGAGTAGATAGCAGGAATACCATTCACTATATAGATAAATGAAATTTTTAAATCAATAGATCTTGACCAAAGACATGTACGGAAATGTAGTTACAACAGCAGATGCTGAAATAAAGTAAGATTAGTCCCATCCATTAAACTCTTTATAGAACCTGGTTAATAAATGAAAACGTAACATTACCTACTATATATGGTCAAACCATAGTTTACATCGGAGGTGGAGTCTATAACATCACTGCAACTCTATATGTGATGGGATGGTATGCTTACTCCATTCAAGTTATGGATATGAATGGAAAGTATGGAGATATTTACAAAACTCCAGCTTACATTTATCTTAACGCTACTTATCCATCGGCTGATCTATCAACCGCTTCAGGTAGTGGAACAGTTAAGGCAATTATAGGAAGAAAGGAAAATTTTTTAATTAAATTAAAAATCTTTACTTGCAGGTATTTGACATATACAGCAATAGATATAGTAGTGATAAATATAAGGGCTAGCTTGTCTTTAACACGTATGTGCTTGTGAATGGAAACTAAACTGTTCCAGTAAATCTGACTCAGTCTACAAATAGCAGTAAGCTCATAACATAATATTAATCTCAAATCTCATTTAGCTGGAGCTTTCCAATTTGTTTATCAACTACTTGGAAACTTTTAATCGGTCCTCTGTTTTGTGGAAGTGTGGACTCTTCTTGATGATGATGTGACATTTGGCTTTCAGAATATCACAGGGTCTCCATTCGTTGTACAACTAGGTATTTTAGATATGGAGCTCTATGAGTCGTATGACGATCTATCTCTTGGAGGTTTTGGAGTAACGGGACTATCTTTCATCTCTTCAATAACTCCTTATCTCAATAAGCAAAAATAATCGCAGGAGAGCCATTTGTAATAAAAATAGAGCCAAGGAATGAGTACGACTAAAATTTCGCATATTTTGAAGTCAGCAACAACTACTTCTTGGTTATATTTAGTCCTCTAGTTGATTATACTTATGGGGATACTACCAAAGGATATCTTAGATAATATGGACATATTTCATTTTAATCAATGCAATTGCAGAGATGACACTCAAAGATATTGCATTTACTTCTCTCACAGTAGGACTTTATGTCAGAAAATGCTAGCATGCTAATGGCTTCATGATACAACATAAGCCAATACAGAATCAAACTACGGTTCTTGTGCTCCTTGTTCACCAGGTTGTGACAATAATTCAACTTGGCCAACTTATATTTTTGAAAAATTTAACAGGAGGTCCACTTGATAGAACTCCACAGTCGATATAGGAGTAGATATACTATGAAAAGAGAGCCTTTACTTACAATGTCATTGAGACTTCAGATAATACCAACTATTACATGAGCTAGAACCTTATTGTAGCTTCATCAAGCTATCTATTATCAATAGTTGCTATGAGAATCGGTTTACTGAGAATGGTAATTTACTCCAACCCAGACTTCACAAATTATGTGGCAGATGCAAATATACCAACGCTTAACATAACTTTCAACAAAGCGTTGCATGCCTACTTCGGAACTGCGCATGAGAATCGTTACAGTGTCACTCTTCAAGGGAAAATGAGATACGACTACAACAATCTGGTAAATTTCACTATTGATACCAATAAGCTTTGCTTACTCTATATTGATGGGAAACTAGTTCTCAATAAATCTACTTCAGAGCCTCATCATGTTTCAACTTTCTTGATAAAAGAAATGTACCAATACAAGCACATTGATATTCAGGCCCTAATTTATGACACTAAGGTTCAACCAGAATTCTCTTTTTAAAAAATTGTGAGATTTATTTTAAAAATCTTATCAACAAGGATTTTTCAGGTTGTTCTAGGATAGCGGGAATTCTAAATATGCAAGGTACAAGCCAAAGAACTTTTTCACTTTGGAGCAGATCAAGGAATCTGGAACTAGAGTCATTACTGTGAATCCAAGTAAGCCCCATCATTATTTTTTTAAACTAATATCCTTATAGATTTAGCTTAGATTTAAAATAGCACAGCTTTTGAAAAAGATGGTCTTGTAGAGGTCTTAAAGTATGAAAAAATATTTAGGGCGGGCTAAGTTTTTAACTTCATCGTGCAAGTTAAAGACTATTACTTAATAATTATTTTTAAGTAAATATCTTACTTAAACTTGAGAGGAATTGGATTTCCTAACGTTGTCTCTGCTCAGATCTACTTGAATAGGACTCTGATTACAATTATATCCTCACTTACTCAAGATCCCCTTACCGGATTCTACACTTATTAGTTTACTCCGACTTACGCTCCAGCTCACTACACTGTTGAATTCTACCTTGACGGAAGTAAGATGATTCAGTTCTTTGAGTTCATATAACTTTTAATAAGACTATAATTTATTCAACATGATCAATCATTTCCTTGATGCAATAAATATTTATTAACTTTAAGCAAGCTACACAAAGACTTAGTACTTGGGATTCATGGGCTATTAAGAGAATGACTGTGTCTTTGTGAATAGACCCATCTACTTAGTCCTTGACATGAGAGACAAGTATAATAACTTCATTCCATTCAATGACATTTCAGCTTTCCAATAACTATTATATTTTAAATTTAAGTTAAACTAAGTCCAGATCCAACTCTCCCTAGATATATAGTTCCATCTTTAACTCCAGGAGGGTTGACTTTCAGCCAAGAGTAATGTTATCAGTATCTTGGTTAGCCTTATTCTGTCATGTGCCCAATGAGGCCATTAACTGTTGGGGACTCACAGACTCTGGACGTTAAAGATTGGAATGGAATTAGCTTTCAAGGATTTCCTGTGAGCAGCAGTGTTAAGGTTAGACCTTATAAGTAAGAAAAGTTGAAGAGTGACAGTTCAAACTCTATCTTAAGAACAGTAACGAATCCTACTTTTAAATATTTTAACATGATAGATTTATTTTTACTTCTTCAAAAACTTCAGTGACTATTTCATTCAGTACCAAAGATGTGTATGGAAATTTAATAACAGACGAAACTCTCTGCTCACATTACTCATCACTCCACACTAGATACCTGCTTTACTTTAACTTCGCATATTATCAAATAGATCCCACAATAACAGCACAAAATACAGGCACAAATTTAAAGCAACTTAGCTATAGTGCAATCACTGGTATCTACGATTAAACTTTTGACTCTTAGTCTTTCGATTCCTCTCTTGGAGCCAAGACATTTATCTTAAGTTCCAACATCATCAATTCTGCCTTAATAAATACAGCAAATCAATACAGTCAGTTAAATATAAACTATACTCTATTAGATGGATTGAATTATCAAGACGGTGTGCTGGTAAAGTTTTATTCTAACAACAATTTTAAAATAGATCTACATTATATGATATAAATTTCCTGGGAGACAGACCTCTCCTGAGAACTATAATAAGCAAGAGTTTGATAGATGGAAGTGATTAGACTACTCATTGGTACAGAATGCATAAAGAATTCAAAGACTTCTCTGTTAAATTAACTTGCTTGCTTTTGCCTTCCTACTCAGAGACTTACACCTTCGTGACAGTTCTTATTCGGTAATTAAATTTATATCCTTAAATCAATGAGGTATTTTATTAAGCGATACAAGCAAATTTTAACTGTATGTTGATGACTAGCTGGTAATTGACTTTGGAGCAACTTCTGGAAGCATCAAATTAAATGCCAATAAATTTGCAAAGGTTAAAATGCTCTACTATACATAGATTTATTAAATTTAGTTTTAGTTATTCTTATTATCCCATTAAATTAAGTTATTTTAAATTAATTATTTAAACTTTCTATTGCAAATCCAAATTTATATAAAACTTTTTCTTCAATATTTCTCCTCAAACACATTTCTTTAAATAAATGTAGTTAATTTAACAGTGGGTTCACGAGTGGAAGTGCACCTTAATTTTACGTTTACTGGCAGAGCTCAAGTTTATCCTTTGACTATATACTTTCAAAGCAAAGCATTGCAGTAGACATTGACGATACGATTTATTCAAATATATTTATCATCAAATTAAAATATGATTGATAGCCCAGTTTTGATAAGAGATAACTTCAAAGTTACTCCTTGAATAAAATTATATGATATGCAAATAAATGAAGTTGGCAAATTATTCTCAATATTAAAATTTAATGTTCTTTAATCTTCCAAGAAACTTCTCTATTATTTGACGAAGATTAACTTAAAATTAAAAGTGATGATGATGATGAAGACTAACAATTTATAAAACTCAAATGTCAAGCCAGGGAACTACTGTTGACAGCTAGTCAAGTCTGCAAGATAACAAATTTGATGAACTAGTCCAATAAACTGAAGACAAAAGGGCAGCACAAAATACTCCATAGCCATGCTTCTCAACTAAGATTTCGCAAATGCCTTCCTAATTCAAATAGATCGAGAGTTGAGACCTTTTCTCACTTTCTTCAAAGCTGAATATCGATACTCAAAGTTCTACAAGTCATAAAAAGATCGATGATTTCTATGCAGAGTAGATAGACCCATCACTACCAATTAGAATAGCATCTTAACTGAGTTCATCTTCTCCTTTCAAAGATTCACCAACTTAGAATTCTATTTCACCAAACTAGCTTGAGCTTCACTTGGCTCATATCCAGCAAAAGTAAGATGAGAGTCTGAAGCGACTTGAAGCTTTAGATTAAAAGCAAGTGCTTTGCAAGAAAATGGGAGGGATTGCAGCTACAGTTTGGGATCCTGAGAAGAGAATATATGTAACAAATCCTCTACTCAAAGAGTTTGAGAGCTAATATAAGACTTGCTAACCGCAAACCAAGGGTAGAAAAGGCAAAAATGATCCTAAGTTTTTGGAAGCACTTGCTCAAAAGGTAAGAAGAGACTTTGAGCAGAAATAAATAGACGAGATAGCTGAGATATAGAATTTCTTTAAAGAAATAGTGAACTAGGAGAATAAAAGACAACATAGTCTTGAATCGAGTTAGAGAGATGAGGAGTTTGAGTTCATTTGTGATATCTGTCTTGAAATCGAGCAAGATGAAAACAATCCTATGTTTCTGTGCGATATCTGCATGTCATCTGTTCATAAGAGATGCTATGGATAAGAGCTCTATTAAAGAAACTTTACTTCTGAATCAGAAAGTTAAACTTGGTTCTGCCAAAGATGTAAGCATTTGAAGAAGGAATATTAAGATGCCGAGAACGATAAGATGAAGTTAGAAATTATAGAAAGACCCTTTTGCTTGCTGTGCAACGATCCCTCTGGAATTATAGTTCAATTATCTGGAGGCCCACTAGCAGACTAATGGATGCACATAGTGTGTGTAAACTGGAGTAGTGAGTGCTCTTTTATTTAAAACTTCTGAGGGGACATCGTTTTTCAGCTAGATAAGTTGCCAAACATTTAGAAGAGTTAAACTGAAAATTAGTGCAATATTTGTGAAGACTCGGCTGGATACCTAATGAAATGCGACTATGGTGATTGCAAGTTTAAATTTCATGTGAGGTGTGCTATTCTGGAGGGGTTAATAGATTGTCGATAAAAGATGACCTCCCAGTATAGTAGAGTACTGACAGGGATGGTTTACATTTTCTGTAAAGATCACAAAGAGAGTGGGTGCTAGTTTGTAGTAGAGGGGATGGATAAAGAACTTATGGTGCAGAGAGTGATAGTTCCAAAAGCTCAGTAAACAAAAGAGAGTCTACTATAAAAACAAGACTTAAAATAGTAAAAACCACAGAAAGAATAAATAGAGTAAGATATAATATAATAAGATGAAGAAATTCGGGAAATATCTGAATAAGAAGAAGAAGAAGAAGTGTTTTGCTTTAGTGAGAAATCCTCTGCTGCTAAAAAAGAGAAAGTAAGAAGCTCTAAAAGTGATAAATAAGATTCTAAATAAGATAAAACTTCTTGCTAAAAATAAACAGATGAGAAGATTAATAAAAAACGAAAAAGGCCTAATACTAGGTCTAAAAAAGACAAGAATTAATTAAATTCCTCATAATAAACATCTATAGGCTCATCAAGTGACTCAGAGTAGGAAGAACAAAGGTAGAAGAAAAAATCAATTGCTAATAAAAAACGATCTAGAAAATAAAGCTCTAAGACCAAGGAGAAATCAAAAAAGAAGAAAAATAATACTAAAAATGAAAAGAAAGAATAAAATAGCAGCAGTAAATCATCCGCCTAAAAATCAGCAAATAAATTTGATTAACTCATTTCTGAAAAATTCTAAATTGACAAAAAGAAGTAGATCTCAAAAGCTATTAAGAAATCTAAAGAGAAAGAAAGATTTCTCTCCAAGGGCTACAGTCCAATGACTAGCTTTCCAATGTCAAGTTCAGCCAGTAAATCCAAAGATGAGGCTAGCAATCTCTCTACTAACTTGGCTAAATCCTAACTTCAAAGTTTCAAATAATCTCCTCAATAGCAGCATTATAGTTCAATTTCACCTATAAAGATGCAAAGCCCTCCTAAGAAAATTTCAGGAATAAAAATGCACATACTTGTAGAGCAAATCTTACAATAACAGTAATTACTTTAAGAGCAGCAAATGTTGAATTAGAAAGCTCAAGAGATTCAGTAATAAATTTTAAGCTAGAGTGTAGCGCAACAAAGTATGCTAAATACATAAAATAACAATTCATAAATATCAACTTAGCAGTATGATTATGAAAATTATATAACTCGTGGAAATCAGAATTTTGAACATTTCTAGAGAGGAGGAGACTAAGAGATTTAAAGTGACACAGTATTCGAGTATTCTCAATTTGAAACTCGAAATTAGCGAGAAGACCTGTATAAAGCTGAAAGAAGAGAGGATCTTTGCAACCTTGTGAGTCCATACGAAATGAATTTGGACAGAAAAGATTATGGAGACTCATTTTCACAAATTCCCTTCATAAAAACTCTCCAAAAGCATAATGACTCTAGGTAGAATCATGAAGCTTATGAAGACTTAAAAGGGATTGAAAGAGGATTAAAATTTGAAAGAAAGCTTAATTGATCTTTTGCGAAGGAAATGAAAATGATAGTACTTCTCAATCAATATCAGCTATAAATTCTAAAACTCAGACTCCTTAGAAGAATTCAAAAGACCCAAATGCAAAATCAAGAAACCAATAATTCGAAAAGATAAAGAATAATTCAAAGTAATCTCCATAGCATCTAGAGATAGAAGCTTTGGAATCTTAGATGATGGAATGCAAAGAGAATTCTCTTTTAATATAGAGCAAGCTTTTCCAAATAGAAAACATCAAGCTTGTTTAAGTAAATTCAGAGCTAGCTAAGCTTTTGAGACTATAAAGGGTTATTTTATAGGTAGAAGACCTTATATACCAGTTTAAAAATTATTTGAACGAGGAAGATCTTAATAAGATATACCAAAATTCAAGATAGTAAAAGCAATGATTAAGAAGAAGGTGACATAACTGATAATCAATAATAGAGTGAATATGAAGCGTTTCATATAGATCTTAGCTAGAAGGATGATCTAAGAAACCTACTAGGAGTGGAATATATTAAGGGGAAAATTTATGAAGAAGGAGATCTAGAAGTAAGCCTTTGGAAAAGCTTAGAAAGTCTAGTCAATATATTAAAGCCCTGAAATTCTATATTCATATTTAAATCATCAAACTAATTACTAAAAATACTCCTGTAATCATCTTGCTTTATTCTTAATGAGAACATTTTATTTATTTAAGATCTTATAATTTAATACGTTTCATCTTCTCTTCAATTTAAAAGTAAGATGGTAAAAATGGATTTATAATGGAACACGATTAATTAATGAAGATAGTTTTTTGGTAGAAGTAGAATCTTGAAAGTTCTTATAGAGTGTGTGATTCTTATAAGTATGTGTTTAGTTAGCATGTCTTGAGAGCACAAAACTTTAATAATTTTAAGAATAAGATAATTATATCTTCTTTTAAACTATCTTCTTATAGAGTTCTTAGATTTAATTATTTCACTCCTTATCGTCTTCTTTGGTGTTTAGAAGATAGTGCTTGCCTGCCTCAAATTCGGTGATTTTACCCTTTTGAGTTAAAAATACTAAAGTTCTACTTGCGAGGATGTTCATGTTGAACTGTGCCATCTTATGACCTAAGAGCTTCAAAATCTTGCATTATTCCACACTTAGCTCTTCTCCTTCACGGCACACTTAGGTATCTGCAAGTAGCTCGATCTTCTGCATGTTTAGCTTAGTGGGGAGTCCTAGTTGTCTCAGGTAGGGTTAATTATTATTATATAAACTTTACTAGAACTATAAGTAAATAGATTCCATTCCGTGACCGTATGCCTCTAGAGCCTCTGTTCCTTTTTTTAAGTACACGGTGAAAGTGGCCTTAGCTCCTGCCTTTGCGAAATCTGGCTGCTTATTATCTTCGATGAACTGCTCTATTTCTTTCTTGGATTTATCTGTGAACAACAAACACACCTGGCCTATTCATAAGTGTAATTTGGATTTAATATTTGTTCTAGCCTCTAAGGTATTTGGAGAGGAGGTGAGTGTTATCTGCGGGTTCAGTCTCTGGTGATTTGCCCAAGCTGACTTGCATGACCTTATTCTTGCCGATGAAAAACTTGCTATCTCTCATGGAGTTTTGCATGTTCTTGAAGGGACCTGTCCTCATGTTGTCGAAGGAAAGCACAAAGCAAGTTTTGTGCTTATCTACGGCCTCATGGATTTTTTCAACCATCTGTTCCTTGGCTTCTCTGCCCTTTCTCTTTACCTTGGTGAGGGACACTACCTTGTTTCTCTTTGACTTTGGCATATGTAGTAACTATTATTTCTACTTAATATTGCTAAAATAAATTATGAAGTAAGCCTAATTAAAATATGGTATTTAAATACTTTGCTTCTTATTTAGTCAAGAGATTGGTAAATTATAATTCAATAAATTTACATATTAAATAGACTTAATAGGACAGCAATAATTATTCTGTAATCTATTATACATCACGAGGGAAATCAATTTAAGAACTCAAAATTTCGATATTTAAATATGTGTAACTATCAGAGACATCACTCTATGAATGGAATGTGCTAGAACTTTTAAACAAAAACGACATTTGCTGATGAAAAGTTAAGCCAATTAAGACATAATTACTCTAAATAACGTTCTCCATTTTGGTCGGTCTTCCCATACTTATTTTATAATATAAACTACTTCTCAAAGGTCATCATCGTCCTCGAAAATTAAATACAAAGAACTGCAATAAGTTCAACTGTCTTTGCTTCTCTCTGTCATCTTGGAACATCTTGTGCTCGAAGCCTCTGCTTTGTTCGAATTCGATCACTAACTTTCCGTTTGTCTCAGGGGTCTCTGCGGGGATCACGTAATGGTTGTCGCATCTAGCAATATTACAGATTTAATAAGATATGTAGGATAAATTAATTCATGTATCTTTTTAATTAAAAGATTTTAAATATAAATTTGAAACTTGACTAAATCATATTTAGGTATAAATAACTTAAGATAAAATAAAAATACTCTTTAATTTTAAAAATGAATTGCAAAATGAATCTCTATATTTTATATATCGAGCAATATTTAGTTTAGACTTAAGCGAGGAATTGCTTAAAAATGGATAAATAGTGTTACCTGGGGCAGAACTCATCTGCATCGTCGTTCTCTTCGTTGGTCATGTCTTTCCTAAATACCTTCTTGCATTTTTTGCAAGCGAGCACAATTTCCATTGCTCTGAAAATTTCGTGATCCTCGGTCTCCATGTGGCACTCTGGGCAGTCAAACCACTTCTTGCAGCATTAAGCTCTTACTTGCACCTGAGCGTTCAAAATATAAACATCAAATTGATAAAATGTGCTTGCACATGGGTCTCCTTTTTGTTTTAAATTTAAATTAATTAAATTAGGTCCCTACTAATTCAGATTATACTAATTTCAATACCCCTTTCCGCCGTAAAACATAAATATAACATGAAAGAATTAAGGAATTATTAAGATGAACTAAAATAATGTATGTGATATCACTAATTTAATGAAAATACTCTCTCTTTTTAATTTTATTTAAGCTCTACTTTTAGAAAATCCTGATCCAAAATAAGGGATTTAAGTTTATAAAAATTTCATTCTTCAACCTTTTCCTTTCATCAAACTAATCTTAATTACAGGACTCGAGAATTATCTCGCTTTAAATATATTTAATAGTAAACATAAATACTTAAATTATAAACTTGAGTTAAATTAAATGGCGGATAATCTTAACTTCACAAGTAATCCTTTCAAGCGAGAAGATGAAGAGTTGAAATAGTATGAAGAGGAAATAGAAATGGACGCAGATGAACTTTAAGATTTCTAAGAGGCGATGGACATAGACGTTGACAAAATTCTGGATGATGAAGAAGAGCAAGCCCAAGAGGAAATCAACTCAAATAAACAAAGCAAGGCACAAGATAAAAGTTTATTAGTGCTTTAATATCATAAAGTACAACTTATCAGCCTAAGAAGTCAGTCTCCGCCTTCACACTATTCATAGCTAGTCTGAAATCAGATGTGGCTTTTAAGCAGTCACTTGGACTTAACAGCAGAGGCTTTCTTTAGCAAGCTTCAAAACGCTGGGCAGAACTCACTGATGAGCAGAAGAAGCCATTCATTGAGAAGGCAATAGAGATGAAGGAACAGTTCAACATCTGGAAATAGCAAAATTAGAATGGGCATGCTGATGAAGAAAATGCAGTTGATGAGGAAAATGATGATGATCTTGGATCAATGAGAAGTAAGAACAATTTTATACCAATCTTTAATGTTCCCAAATCTAACCACTGTTTATAGGAAGGTTCTTATCTCTGCCTCAGAATAAAATACGCAACTTGATCCTTAAGGACGAGGAGCACTCAATCTTAACAAAGCAGGTTTTGTTTCTGATCACCAAGGCGACTGAAATGTTTGTGCAAGACTTGAGTGGAGTTTGCGTGCAAGTTGCTAAGATGCAAAAGAGGAAAACTCTTCAGCTGCAAGATATCCTTAACACAGCAAATAACATTGATAAATTTCACTTCATCAAGGGTAAGTATTCTATCAAGCTCAAAATTTTTTAGATAGCAGACTGCCAGCCCTTAACCCTAATAAGAAAGAAACGATCGAGAGGGAAGAAGCCCAACAAATTGAATAACTAGGCGCCGATGATCTTAATTGAAATATTTCTTCTCTAAAATACGAGATATTGCATTATGAGATACTCTTTTTTCAAAGAAAATGGACATATAAAGTTTTATCGATATCTCGTTTAAGTGATTCGCAATTATTAAATTTTCAATTAGAATCACCATCCTGATATTCAGTGTGGCTTTTCTATTTTAGGAGTGAGCTATACACATTAGCTGAGTGCTTCTTAATGAAGTAAATTTTAGATAGTTTGAAGGCTAGCTATTGCTTCCTTTCTACCATTTCTTCTTTAATCTTTGATACTTTAAAGCTGATACCATAGAGTTTAAATGCTAGGTTTCATGAAGGAGCTTTGACAACTCTTTAGTTTCTTTCTACCTCTTGGAGTGAGAGATTCCTAGATTATTAAGGAAGTCTATTTGAGAGTCAAAGTTTTTTAAGATGGAGGAATCAAAAGCACTCTTAGATTGCTTTGACATCTTTTAAGCTTCATCGAAGCATTCAGAAATAATAAGCACTGAAAATATATTGAAATATCTTGGAACTTCTTCCTCAATTCTGTTGATTAATTCGACATATTTATTACTTTGAGCATCTTGTCTCTATAAGAGATTCCCTCTCCTTTATTAAACTGTCTACTCTTTCTTAAAGGGCTTTCAGTTTAATCTTGAATATCTATCTGTCCTTTTAATTTACGCTTTATCATTTCTAGCTTCTGGTTCTTTGTTTAATATAAGGATTCTTCCTCTTGCCGTATTTAGGTTTCATAAGAGCAGTCGGAAAGAATCTCTTTAGCATTTTATTTCTCTCCTAAGAGGAAGATTTATCTCTTACTTATCTCTCATTTGAGCTTTTGTCCTATGCTCTTTCTAGACTTTCATCTTCATCCTTTTCTATGTCATCGTAATCTTATTGCTTCTATAATCTCCCCTATCCAAAAGTAGTATGAGTCTGATTTTTATATTTCCTTGATACTTCTGTCGATTTATTTAGTTGCTTAAATCTCTAAAAACCATTGTAAGAGCTTACTTCATCCTACTAGATAAGCGTCAACTTTTCATTTTTCTTCCTTTCCTTATTCTAAAGAAAGAAATCAGCACTTATAAGATTTTAATTTCTGAGCTCAGTTTGGGCACCCTTCTTATCTCTTTAAATAAAAGGTTTTTCAATGGAAGGGTGGCGATTTTTTTAGCTAGTGAATATGGTTTTGTTAATTGCTTGGTTTGATGCTAGAGTGAAGCCTTTAGACATCTACTGTGATCTTGTATAAGGCACTTGAAAAGATGAAAGCAAGGCTCCCTTAATTTTGGACTGATTCTATCTGAAGTTAGTATTCATGATATTTAGATTCTGCTTTTTCGTAGGAATATAGGTGCTATTGTGATTGTTACCAACTTGTTGAATAGCAAAGTTTTTAGAGTTATTAAGGGGATTTGTGAGGATTCTCCTTTTAGTGTTGTTTAGAGCTCTTGAATCAAGTTAGAATCTTTTGAGATTTGAGTTCTGCGTAAATATGTTGTCCTTCTAGTTAAGATCGATTTATAAAAAAGCAATTATGACCTCTGGCTTGGGGTAATCCTTTGAGGGAGAGTCTAATTTAATCTTTCTCCTTTATTCTCCCTTTTGAGTGGCCACTCTCTTCTCAGGTATCACAATTAGGCTTTGCTTAGTGATAGAGGCTCGTCTTGAAAATTCTTGAATCCTTTTTAGTTCTCTTGAAGAGGAATTTCCTAAGACATTAGTACTACTCGGCTTTCTAGAATCTCTGCCTTGCATTTGCTGTAACGACTTCATTTGGAAATTCGCATCAACATCTTTTAAGTCCTTATTTGTATGAACTTTAAATCGATTAAAAAAAGAGTTGGAGTGAATTTAAAATGAAATTTAAAAATATCAAATATGAAAGTTAAGTTAATTATTAAATAAAATGGGTATATTCTTTTTTAATCTATTGTATGATACATCCCACTCAAAATAGTTACTCCTTCTTTCGCACCTTTTTGGAAATTAAGGGACCCTGAAATCTGCTATGGGAGCATAGATTTGCCTGGACTTTCATTTCCATTGTCACTAAATGAACCCTAACTCATCATTCTAACTCCCTTAAATGACATCCTAGAACCACTACTTCTCCCTAACTTTCTGATCCTAGTATCCACGATTATCTTGGCCGGCTTCAGTTCTCTGATGACAAATCCTCGATCCTCTCTTTCGTTAAAAAATAAACTGAGTGGTGTATATCTCCTGCTTTCTTGAACCTTATGACCCAATTCTGTTCCTCTTAAAAGAGCTCACTCGAGATCTGACTGAGTCTCCATCATTCCCCATAAAAAGTGCAAAGTCTTCCTCTCCTTAAAATTGAAACTCTCTGCTATTCCCATCTTGAGAGTCCCCTGACTTTTTGGAAAGCAGCAAATTCCTCACAGACTCCCTTCTTTGATCCTTCTTAAAAGAGCTACGCAGTCTGTTAGATTGCTCGAAGGATTGTTGCAAGGCTCAGTGATGAGGTGGCACTCCAAAGTTATTAGCCGTTTACATTCTCGGGGTGAACAACTATATTTGCTAGATAGAGTCTTAGGATGATTTATTTCCTTCCATTCTGATTAATCTGTGTTATAATATAAATCAAGCAAGGCGTTTGGCTATTTATAAAATTTATTTTTAGAGGAAAAAATTTAATCTGCTTTGTATTAAAAATAACAGATGAATCTAAGATTGATTGCTTGATAAATTGTAATTTGCTAAACTGGAAAATTTATACCTGATCATATATTAGTCTTCAAAATTGCTTGTCAGTCTTGAACATTGACTTGAATTAGCCCCTATCAAAACTTAAATTAAACTTGTTTGGAGGGAAACTTCTTTTGCAAAATTATTATTTTATTATCTACCTCTATTCCAAATTAATTACCTAGTTCCATCAGCTTTGGGAGTGTATAAACTTAAAAACACATTTTTATACTGAATAAAATATTGGTAAGGTTTATAGTTGACTTATTAGCAGTCAAAATGTGAAGTTTTCGATTAGCTATATCTAAAACTTGCTGATTTATGATGTCTAACTTCTTTGGATACCACATATAATTTTAAGTCTGATTAAATAGGTTATCTCTACTTTGTCTGATAGAAGTATTGAGGACTTTGAACATGGAATTTCTTTTCTCAGAATAAAGTCTCTGCTTAGATTAGTCATTGCTGCCTAATAGATTAAGCTAGGATCTGGAGTAAAATCGTATAAATAATATGCTGTAGTTAGACCTTGTCGTGTCTGTTTGCATGTTATGAGTATCTTTAATTAATATTGCAGTTTGAGGCCTTAGTTTATGTAGCTTAATGGTTTGCTTGGCAGAGTGAAGCCTCCTCATGCTTCTTATATTCTAAATAACCTGATTAGCTTATGGCTTAGAATTTATGTCAAAAGTTAAGCTCAAGTCCTCTAATCTTTTTTCTTCATTCTTATTAGCTTAATGTGGATTAATCTTTGATTGCAACTTACTCACTTTTGATTCATTATTCTATTAATTTCTCTTTGTTCTAAGTAAAGTCAACTAGCTTATAATTGGCTCTATTCTGTTTGATAAATTTCCTGCTTGGATTCTTTTGCTTTCTTAATTAGAATCTGGCTATTTCGTGACAAAATAGCAAAATGAAAAATTCTAAAAGATAAAGGTGCTGAAGTTATTGAAAATGTTTTTTCCGCCAATCGGAGAAACATTATTGGTTCTGGAAATTCTCGGCTTGTTAAATTTATTGACATCCTTCTCGATATTCAAGATTATAGATTTTGACCTCACAGATCTGGCAACCTCTTCTTCCTCGTCACTCATACCTCGAAAACTTTTATCACTTAAGATAATTGGTGTTTGAGAAGTCCTCCTCCTGTGCCCTTACTCAGCCATCTACTTTCTTTTTTAAATGAGCTTCTCTACTAAGTTCTTTCTATCATAGCTTTTGATATAGCCAGCACTTATTTTATTACCAACCACACCCAATCTTAGCATGAAACTTCGCTCATTAGGGTCATTCCTAAAAATAGATCGCTAGTGCAATTTTGGAGAAATAGGCATCTGTCTAAATACCTTTGCCATCTGCTAGCTCTCATTAGAATACAAGACCACGTTACGCTCGTTATAAGTCAAATCCCCCATAGGACTACCCCTTAAGATTTTCTGCTCCAAATCGGCTGAAGTGTGAAGATAACGCTTGTTTAAGTCGATATCACGGGGTGCTCCAAACTAAAAGGAGCTATTTCTTTGCTAGTTTCAAAGTCTCTATTTGCTGCTGCCTAAGTCTTGCTCTTAAGGATTTTATTAAGGAGAAGAGGATCTATTAAATTGAGCAGGCAGTTTCGAATGAGATTGCTAAAATGATTGGGAAGTAGGCGATTAATGAGAGAAATTCAGATTCATTGAGGTGTTATTGGGCTTCTCATTTGAAAGAGGAGTGTAATTTGTTCGCATTTAGGTCGGAGTTTGAGACTAGGAAAATGACTGCGAGTTCTGAGCTGATTTAGCTGCAAATGTCTAGTTTCTCATTTTAATTTTTTTATTTCCGACCATGTTAGAATTAAATATTAATTCAAGGATGAGTAGTACTTTACTCTTTTTCTTTATAATCAGATAAGATCAATAATTAAGATTTATTCTAAATCAATCTATTATAAGCCTCTTAGATAATGGCTATGAACGACAGAAAAACTACGGAGTATTTGCACAGTTTACTCAAGTTTTTGCCAGTTTCAGTAGTGCAGCATCTAGCAAACTCAAACACTTATTTTTTATGATAGAGAGCTCCCGCAGTGCTAGCACTACAAAACTGCTATCATGGTGGCAGAAGTAAAAAACTTCTATGACTAGGCTCATCGACTAAAATCCTTCACTAATGACTAACAGTACAACGAGCATCTCTCATCCTTGTCAAATCGGTTTCTAGAAATAATGTCCAAAGCTATACACAAATATGGGGGAGATGTGGTTCAATTCATTGGCAATTCTTTGATTGCAATTTGGCCGAGGGCGGATCCTCTTGGAGATAGCAGAATAGATGGCAAAGAAGATGATGATATAGACTCTAACATCGGAAGAAAAGCTGCCTAGTGTGCTCTTGACATTAAAAACGAAAGCAAAAATTTAATATCCAATAAAACGGAGATTTTTATGGGGATGGGATTCGGACATTGTGGAATACTTCATGTGGGAGGAATTATGAACAGAGCTGAGTATTTTATTATAGGAGATGGACTCTCTTAAGCCTTAAGATCTTTAAGACTTGCTAGCAACTAGGAAACAGTTATCATCACTTAATTAAGAGCTAAATAACTCTTCCAATTTAGAGAAATCAATTATGATCTATAAACTTCTTGATATCTTGGAATATCAAATGTCTTTCTCCTTCCCTTATTTCTTTAGATAACTCATTCATGATCGATTTAACTCTGAATACATCGTTGTTGAGATTGTTATCCTCATAAATTCTCATCGCTTCCTCAAATTTACCTTCGAATTCAAAATCCAAAGCTTTCTGATACTCATCCAAGTTAATTTCCCAGCTATTAAAATCAGATAGCTCCAAGTCTGAGATGTCATCAATTCTTAGAAGGGTGTCAAAATCTTTATATAAATTGCTAAAGTCTTCCTTCTTTAGTTGTTTCTTCGAAAAATTGGCTATCTATATCAGACTTTTCATTAGACTAGTTGAAGTTGAGCCTGGATTAGCTTTTTCTTTATGAAAGTCTATTAAAGCTTGAATGATAACATTTCTCTACTTCTTTGCTACAACCTTGATTAAGTTGAGGAGTTAAGCTGAATCCATTTCAAAGGCGAAATATAAAATGTAAATAATGCTTTAATAAGATTTCAATAAAATAGAGAGCCTCCTCGTACATTTTAAGTGAAAGGTACTTTATCCCTAACTTCACGAAATAATATTCTACAGTATGCTTAAAATATTCAAAGTCAGGTCTTCTGTGACATAATTGATAGAGATGGAATAATTTCATTTTCGTTATTTGCTTTAGTTTGAGAACTTAGCGATGAGTTAGGCAGTAGTTTATTAAAAGAAGAGTTGAGCTGAGCCAAGTCTCTGGATCATTTATACATTCTTAGATAAGTTTGTGAACGTGATTTATTCTCTAGCCATTTAGATGCATTCTCACAACGCTTGAAATATCAAATTTGATAAATTTCTCACTGAAGTCCAGTTACTCTATCCATAAAAAAGAATATTATCATTAAGATTTTAAGTTGAGATTTCTTCGTTGCAAGAACGATGAATTGATTCTAATTGATAATTTACAACCCCTAAGAGTTTGAAGGCTGTTCAAAACCTTTTATTTGGACTTATTCACTTTAGGCTTGAATTTGACTTATCTACTTTTTCATGTCAATTTCTAAGGTCTTTAAGAGAGAAAAGTTTTTACTCTTCGAGTTATTCAAATTGAATGGATAGAGAAGGCAATCGAAAACCAATATCTTATTTGACTTTGTGAAAGCCAATATAAATGTGTCATTAAGAATCCATTTTAAATCAATCAACTCTTCCTTTAGTTTTAAGATCTTAGCAATAGGCAAAAGCTGTTTAATATCCTCAGCTTCATCATTCTCCTCTGTCATTCTGCTTTGTTTGTTGTGGTTTAACTTTGGAGTTCTATCATTTTGAGTGGCATTATTTATAGTGTTTAGATCCTACGTATTTATGCTATCTTTGTACTAAAATTCCTTAGTCTAGAGTGTGTTCTTCGACTCCTCGTAGCATTAAAGATTTTCTTAAGTTTGCATTCTTAGCTTTCCATTTTCAGACTTCATAGTGCCATTTAGCTATCTCTCCAAGTTCAAAATATTGAAGGTGTAGAGATTCTAGTGAGAACTGTAAATTACTAAGTGCTCCAAATTTTGAGAAATATTGTGAAGCTCAACATACTCCTCTGGGCTTTGAGTTACAAGAAGGCGAGGGTCTTAGATGAAAAAGATTCTGCTTCAATGAAAAATTTTTCTATTCTTATCTAGTCTTGAAGAGTTTCATTTTCTGGCTATTGCTGTTCTATCTGAGATATATCAAAGTTAGCATTCTTCATATTAAAATAGAGAATTAAATTCATACCAACTGCATAAAACACATTTGGCTCGAATCTATCAAATACTATGTCCTCAATATTCCGAAGCAAAAGAGGCATGATTTAAAATTCCACTATCAAGATTCGCTCTAAATGGATTTGCTAAGGACTTTCAAAGCTTGGTCCTGAACTGAATATCTCAATAAGCTCATCATTTGCGATGATTATATAAGAGCCATTTTAGTTTAAGCACATTTGATTAGCATTTGGAACTTAGCATTCTATCAATCCTATACTTTGAAAGAGTTACAATAAAATCAAATCTTACGATAAACTAGATGAATCCTCATTCATAATTGTAGGAACCTTCTCTGGATTTGAGTTAAAACACCTCCTTAATCATTCATCATCATATTTTGGCTTTAGAAATTTTGAAAGTTGCTTTAATAACCCTGGAACTTGACTTGGCAAAGGCAGTCCTATTCTATGAGCATGCAAACTTATAGATTTTCACTTGCCTTTATCTTGATGATCTTAAAGCTGACCATATCCTTGATGTAGGTAGTGACTTTCACATCTCTCACTATCTTTTCTTTGAAATCGAAATACAGGCATATCAAGGTTCCATACTCTGTAATTAAGTACAATTTCGCGATGAGGGCCGGGCAATTTAGACCTTAATCCAAAGGTCTCTGTGATGCTTGCTAGGAAAGTGGTGAAGGCTGATAATTTTCCAAATACTCTGCTTGCCCAACTATCATGTCCAAAAAAGATTCCTTTTCCAAATTGTCTTAGACTATTTTCAAAAGCTTCTAAGATGCAAACTTTATCGGGAGGTCAGCGATAAAGAGGCTCGGCTGATTGCATTCATAATTTGAGAAACTAGAGGACATTTAAATTTAAATTGCTAGATTAAATAATTTAATAATATAATTACTCTTTAAAAATTTTATAATGGCACTCACCTACGTATTTTATTACCTCCCAGAGGACAATGAGGATATAAGCTAGCTCAACTATTTCCCAATCTAAAAGGCGATTCAAGAAATTAACTTGATAGACATTAGATAAAACTTCCCACTCCCTGGGGAATACCACTTTAGATTCTAATACATATATCAAGGGCAGAAAGTGTGGCTGGACCTATCAAATGAAAATGGAAAGCTTCCCATCTCAGATGGTTTAAATATTTTTAATAGTGAGATATTCTTATTTAATTGCTGGTATGATAGTTATGAAGGTGCTCAGAACAAAATGGACAAACTTTCCAGATTATCAAAAGAAAAGCAAAAAGCAAAAGTTTAGAAAACTAATAAATTTTAAAGTTGGCTAAGCCTCCTACTTCAAGTAATGCCTTCCAACCTAAAGACACGAGTGGCAGTGATAATTTCAGACAGTAATTTTTTTAATAAATAATTAAGTTTTAAAAGACAGTAGCAGCATAATATAAGAGCATCGCTCCGACTAGTCATAGCTAGCATACAGGTGGAAATACATTTGGAGGAGTCAGCTAAAATAAGAATCCCTAACAAAATTTCGATTTATTGTTCAGTTGATACTTATCTTTATAATCTTTCAATTTTATCATGATCTTGGATAGAGTTGCATCTTCTCATTAATTTTGAGGAGTCATGACTGTTTGAAATATCATTTCGCAGAGAAACGAACTACACAACCTACTAACCCTCATAGAAAGGGAAAAGTCTGATTGGAAGTGCCACTTAGATTTCTCTGATCTAATAATTTTCGTCGAATAAAACAAACTTTTCATTTAATAAAAGAATAGTTAATCCTTCACTTCATCTAGAGTTTCATCTTCATCAAAAGATAAAGTTTCGTCGATTTAATCCTACTCGGCTCCAACAAATTAATCAAGCTGAGATTAATTTATATAGGATTTTCTTTTTATTGTACTCATTCTATGAAATCCAAATTGCAATCTGCTTCCTATTTTCTTAAGATTGCTAACTACACTTAAACCATAGAATATATCGAATTTTTTACACTTTGGTCTATAATTCCAGGGTTGAAAACTGTTGATCTTCTAACAGCGTTTAGCATATCTTAACCTTATCCTGGCTTCATTCCAGACATGTGTTATGAGGAGAATTCGTTATTTAAATGAGCAGTTTGCATATTGGTGTCATGAATCGTCATTTCCTTATCTTCTAAGATGCGCATGTTCTAATTATCCTAATACTCTTTTCTTATCTCAGCTAAAAATTCCTCAGAAACAGCTTAATGAAGCTACTAAATAGGTCCATCATCTATTTGAGTAATGTGAGCTATCTTATCTAATATTCTTTCCTTATAACATAGAATATAAGATATCTATAATCATCTAAATTGTAACTATCTCTTTGTGATTAATTACATTTATAGTGGAAACCTCTTCTTAAAGTTCGTGCTCACTCATCTTGCATGAGTTTACTTGCATATGTTCCATAAATTACAGACTCATTATGTTGAAAAGTGAAGATATTTGCTGCTTCAAGTTTTTAGCAACTTCCTTCGGATCCAACTCAACTGAAGACTGGGTTAAGTCAATGTTTCTTTTTAAGTTTTTCCTTTTAAGAAGTAAGTTTGAGGAATAGTGTCTCAAAAGCTGGAGGTTTGGAGATGACGCCATCGTCAAATTAGATGCAGATTTCTTAAGAGTTGAAGTGTAGATATTCTTAGAAAGCTCAGATCCAAATTTATATTCATGCTTAGAGGGGACCTTATCTATAAAAATTTTAAGATAAGAAGGGAGCTTACTTTTATTCTGGTCATGGATGGTTCCTTCGAATTGAGAGATAGGAAATTTAACTTTTCCAAATTTATAAACGAATTAATCGAAATTCGCTTTAGTTCTGAGATATTCTATGTATGCGACCCACTCCTCTCCATCTCTACGCGTACCTGCTATAAAGGTCATTACTCTAGATCCTTTTGCTACAACTCCCTTTTTGTTCCATTCATTGCATTAAACCTGTAAGATAATTAATAACTTAAATTAGATTACCTGAAATGTAAGAAGATTGTGCTTCTTCGAAAAATCAATGATAGATCCATTTATGCTCTAGTTTATTTAATCTTGTGACATGGAGGTATTTTCAAGACCACTCTTGTTCTTATCTTGCTGCTGCTAAAATGCATTCTTAATCACACTGACTTTCAGTATTTAATCTATAATTTATGGAAGAAAGTACTCTAATTATATTTTATTATAGATGGATATTTCCCACTTCTAAACCTTTTTGCCAGTCCAACTTATCTTTGTACCAAGATAAAGTCTTATGCGATAGAGTTACGAATCGGCTATATGTTAGTAAATAAAAATCATTATCCCTTACTGATATTAAGTCTTTTTCGCATTTGCTTTCTCTAAGATTAAGGGTCCTCTCTTGATGACTAATTGATTCGACATGATGCAGCAATTAACCTTTTTTATAACTAAAGCTTATCTTGCTTTCAAAGAAAGCTGCCTCTCATTTTACACCCCTTCCTCAGCTAGTAAATTTTAGAGTAGAATCGTTTGCTCTTTTTCAAAGTTCCACTAAAATAAACATATAAACCTTTTTCAATTCTTACATCAGTCTACCAATTGTAAATCATATTCTCTTAGAGGAACTAGCTGATTTTTAAATGCAGTTACTTTCTCTGGCCTTCGTAGATCTACAATTAAAACAAGCTCTCTCTCAAAAATGTATGATTGAATCTATAAACCATTTCTCCTCCTGATCCGCCTTCATCATACACCAGTTCAATCAAGTTTCTGTTCTCAATCATTTTTAGAAGCACCTCCAAGTGATAGATATTCTCATCGTCGAAGATAAATATCTCACGCACTTAGTTTTTGCTAAAGCGTTCGCCGTAAACTGATGCTGCTTTCAAAAGCTAATATGCAGATCTATAAGAATTAATATTGGGGAAATAAATCCTTACACAGCCATTTCACTTGACACATTTGAAATAGATCCTTTGGTCAGAAAGGCACTCTCTATAAAACCGCAATTTTACTTCAAAGCATAAGGTGGAAGCTATATGTTATTCCAGCAATTTGTCTTGTAAAAGTATCTGAGCTTATTAGTTGAAAGCAAAATTTGTTCTCTGATATGAATGAAATCATTCTAAGAATTTAGATAAATTTAATCTTACAGTTAAAAGCTGATAGATCAAAGAAATACATAGAAGAGGATTTCCATTGCACTTTTTAACTACTTCAGAAACAAGTTCCTTCTCAATTTCTTTGAAAAAGTCAAACACTTGATATTTTCTGATCATCTTATTCTTTATTTCCAGTTACCCATGATAAGTCTTGATCGTATTATTGCTGTCAATAATTTAAGTCATCAAGAAAATCTCGTCCTTCATATCCTTCTCGTATATCTCAGCCATGTCTAGGAGTATTTATCGCAGATCAAATATGTTGACTGGCTCCATCTCTACAAAGTTAAATATCTCCCTCTCAAATTCCTGAATTCTCTCTTTGTAAAAGCTATAAGCAGTTGGGTGAATTTTAAAGTGAAGATTGTCGCCATTATTAAGCAGATTAGAGTTATAGGTTTCTATAGACTTTGATTATATGCTCATAACGATTAGGATGTTGTCTAAATCTGCATTCACAAAAAAATGAATTTAACAAGCTCAAATAACTTCCATGAAGCTCGGTCCATTAAAGATACATTGTCCATGAAGATGAAAAACATTAGATCATCTTTTAGCTTAGTAACTATTTCATACATCACTTCTTGAAGGAAAAAGAGAACAAAAATAAAAAATAAGTTGAGTTAATATCAGAGAACATCATCCTCTATGTACATAGGAAATGTTTAAACTCTCAAAAGCCATGTATCTTCCACGTGATTAACTTGCGAAATGTTTCTTTGCAATCCAGTTACTCCAAAGATCTCTTCAATTATAAATATTTCAATTCATATCCATATAATTATTTATTGTAGGTCAATTTCTAAATGTTTTTAACATATTTGAAACTTACTATCCTCCACCTCAGAATTCTTGATTAAGGTGTTCAAAATGTGATCAATTCTCTTATTTTACATTTTACTATATACTGCAATCATCTCTCTAACGACTGGTATCCAAATTCCTAAGAATCTTTTTTCTACTATAGCGTTACACGATGTTACTATGTATCTGAATGTTATTTCATTTGGTAAAGCTCCTTCGGCTGCCTCATCAATCACTGATTCATTTCTTGCCTTTAGAATTGCTTTTTCTCTAACAGACACTTATTAGATTAGGTTCCTTATGAATAAACTTTTTCCAGAGCCAGGTTATCCCTTTATAGCGAGGACCCAAACTTTCCCATCTGGATCAGCTGCGTATGAGGATATATCATCCAAAATTTACTCTATCACATCATTTTGGCCATAAATATGGGAGAACTTATGCTAGTAGTCATTCCTGTAGTCTATTTGAAAAGGATTTGAATGGAGTCTAATCACTGAGTTTATGTCCACCTCTAAAAGTATATAACGACATAAAATATGAGTGCTTACATTTACCAAAGTTCTATTTGCTGTCATACCAAAGTAAGTTTGGATCTATGGGCTCAAATAAGGCTTAATTAGTCAATTTATTTGCAAATTCTACATGCTCAATATATCTGAAATCTAGGTAAAGTGAAGACTCCATCTTCGTATCGTAGTCAACATAGATTTTTCCGAAATGCTTAGAGGCAGTTTGCATGAAAAGAAAAGCTCTCTCTACAGTCTCTCCTAATGTGACTATTTCTTTTCTACTTCCATCATTACCGACGATTCCCATAAAAATGTTACCAGTACTTATACCGATATGCATAGGAATCTGATAGTCTATTCCTCCTAGATTTTAAGCAAGTAAGTTTAATTCTCTTTGAATACTGATCGCACAGAGGACAGCTCTAGTTGCATCATCCTCATGCGTATAAGGGCTAAGTCCCCACATTCCTACAGCTGTAAATCCACCATCATAGGAAATAATCTTGTTAAAAGAGCCTTCTAAGCCATAAATCTATCTTTGAATTATCTCCACAAATTTTTGAATGACTATGAAAGATTGCTAGAGATACATATCCTCTATTTCTAAATTAAGAACCATTATTGAAACTCTTCGATGTTCATTCCCATAAGTATCTCGCTTCAGCTTCACATAAGGTCTAAAGGCAGCTGGAATATAAGTCTTTAGCTCTATTTATATTTCATGAAGTCTCTCCCTTAAAATTTTTTTGATAAATTTAAAATTTTGGGTTTTTTTCTAAATAATTTAAAAATTAAAAAAAAAAAGGGTTAATTTTATTAACCCGGGACCGAATAGATATTTCAAACTCCTCTCATCTTCATAGTTCTTTTGTAGGGGTTCACAAACAAAAAACTTATCCACCACTTGCCACATTTATTTGCTGATGATAACTTAAATTATATAATTGAATCATGTTGAAATAAATTTAAGTTTGAGGAATGGTTAAATTAGGGAAAATAAACCTTGAAACTGTTCATC